>JABAKA010008132.1:0-23297 GCA_018857285.1 Termitomyces sp. Mi166#008 | reverse complement strand
CGAAAATTGAAGCACAAAATTCTGAGTATTTCGGGTGATATTAAGGCCATTAAAATCCTTTAATTGCAGTTCTTGAACGTAAATTTACGTATCGAGGTGTTACATCGTGCTGTGTCAGTGCCAGAATTGCACTCTATAGGAACACTGTGTTACCTGTAGCCATCATGACGATTCAGTGGAAATGGAGAGTACTACTATGCCAAGTTTACGAAAAGGATGCTGAAGGCGACCGCAGAACTCATGTTCAAGTATGCCAGGGACTTTCGTGACATCACCACCGATTTATTCATACAATACCAGACAATAAGTACCGTCTGATATTCAGGTTAGTTAATAGGTAGCCTCGGAAGTGTAACACGAACAATACGGGTACAGTTTGGGGAGGATCATCTCGCTAAGTACCAGGAATCAGAGAATAGTAGTAACACAGAAAGCCTCCGGTAGGGTGATCGGCACTTCGGCGATTCAGGCGTCGTCATGGTTAGCATAGCGTAGTCTAAGTAAGGCCTTCAATAAGATCACGACTGCTCCAGGAATAGGCAAACGAGAATAGAAAATTCCAGAGCGTCTCCAGGCGCGTCAAGACGTGGTTCATTTTCGAAGAATCGAATCTCCCAGCAAGGATGGACAGGTACTGTGCATTGTACCAGAAGGTTCCGCGCGACCAATAGCACATCTGTAAAGCGAATGATTAGAAATAACAAAAACGAGATATTTTCTGGTTTACTTTGAGGCGGTTCACCTTGAGCTCGTTGGACATTCGATCCATTGAGAGAATCTATAATCAGGGCTTGAAGGACATATTCGACTCCTCCGCACATGATATCATCATGTTGTTTGATTTAATAAAGCTGGATCCTAGATCATAAGAAGGTAACGCAAGGGTTTGTAATCGACATCACAAAGCCGCATTCTTGAGACTTTGTGAGAGACTGTACGTTTTGGGCACAGTCTTTCCCGATCGTGAAAAGTCACATCCTTCAAAAGCTCAGAATCACTGGAAGTCGTTATCATGACAGTAACCCTGCTCACCACCAACAGAGAGACTTTCGAGTTATTGTCACTGTCTTCCCCAGAATAGTAAAAATCGTTGCGTGATCATTGACAAGCTTAAGCCATCCATTGTCGGATTTCACAAGGCCAGGTCGCCTTTCGGAAGGGAGAAGAGATTTTCAAGAACCTCAATCCCATCCATAGCGTCAAAGCGTTCCGAGTCCTGGTGAGGTGCACAGTAGCAGAATGGGGGGTAGACAGCCTGCTAAGTACGAGTGTTGAGTTTGAGATGCGGTTAGCGAGGGAGAGTGGAAATGAGGATGGGGACAAGGGGGTCGGTGTGGGGGTGGGGAGGGAGAGGGACGATGAAGGGTGGGTGGATATACTTGTTGGGTTGCAGAGGCGGAGGATGGGGGCTCAGGAGGTGGAGATGAATTTGAGGCGCCGTGAGGGTTCAGATCCGGATCCGTTGAGTTTGGAGGTTGTGCAAGTGCTGGAGTGTGTGAGGGGAGCGGACGCCGTCGCCGTCGCCAGAGATGGATGGAGAGTGTGCATCGTGGTCGTGGTCGTGGGTGGACCGTGATCCTGGACCATCTACATCTGCACAACGTGGGTGTGGATCCGGATAAGGTCGATGATACGGTGCTGCGTACGAGCGAGGAGAGCGATTACACGAATACGAATATGCATGAGGGACGAGAGACGGAGCCAGTAGACGATGAGGAGCTGATACAGCCGAGTCCGATTACGGCGCGGCTGCTGGCGAAGAATCAGCGGCGCATGGGATATTTCGATTTGCATCCTGACTGCAGACCGGCTGCGAAGCTTCGAAGGCTCATCGTGCGCCCAAGAAGGAAGATGGCGGTACTGGTAAGGACGTGCGGCTGGCGTATGATGCGGATAGCGATGAGGATGATAAGCCGTTGTCGAGTCTGATGATACAGCCTCTTAGGAAGTTGCCTGTCCCGCCTGTACAGACCGCACCCGCGCCTGCGCCTGCGCCTCCAGTGATCAAGATCAAGCCGGCAAAGATCGATGCTCCAAAATCGGTGAGCATGAATGGGAATGGGAACGGGCACCAAGCAGTGCCAGTCCCAATGAGCAAGACCGCAGCGTTGATCTAGATGTATCGTGAGAGAGAGCAGGCGACTTCGCCTAAACCTTCTTTGTCTTCGTCTGGGACCACGCCGCCTATGGCGATGCCAGCTCCGATCCCCGTTGCTCCTCTCCAGCCCTCGTGGCTTCCTGTTCGCTCGTTGCCGAAAGACGGCGCGGCAGTTCTGGCCCCCCTGGGCTCGCTTGCAATGCCTACACCGAGAGTCGCGTCGTCGCATGAACATGAGCCTGCGCTCGCTGAGCCGCCGCGGATTGGGATTGAGGAGACGGGTCGTGCGAGTCCGGGGCGGTATGTCCATGGAACGCCTCTGCATAATGTTATGGAGGAAGAGGAGGAAGAGTGAATCTCTGCCTGTCTCCCTGCCCGCCTCCCTGCCTTACTACCCCTACTTCTAACACGTCTTTCAACCACAGGTCAGCTTTCCACACCCACGCCAGCGTGAAACGTGAAATGACACAATGTGACAGATTCGAGACCGGATATTCCAGCGATGGCTTATATGATTTACCCACCCCTCTCGACCTCTTTTATCATACTCTAGGTTTTTCTTTTCTCATTATGACTATTTTCAGTTGCAAAGCATGCTTGACTGCTATACGGTATTATTTTCCCTTGACTTGTTCTTTTCAACAGCCTTGCTATTGATGATACCTGGCCAGAGCTAGATATTAGGGGTATGACACATGTAGATGAGCTGGTGAGCGGGAAATGATGATAATCAGGCAAGTTAATCCCTAAAACATACCTTCGACTTCGCGCGTAAAACCAAAATGTGATGACTATGTTAAGACAGCCGCGTCTCCAATTCCCGGTTCAGACTTCCCAACGAACCCGGTGAACGACAATGAAATCATTGATCTAATCGGAATGAGCTTATAAAAGTAATTCTATGACTATTATACCCTAGGTTATTTTCTGTACAGAGTCAACTCAGTCTATATTCTTCTGGCGCAAGGTTGATAGACCTTTTGCCTCAATGCTGGAAGCTGCAGAGTTCTCGATTGCTTCACAAGTATCGTTTCTTACCTTCGTCAATATGCTGGGAGTCTAATGGCGCTGTAGTCCAGTAGAATTAAGTTAGGTTAATTCCCGGTAATGTCACGGCAACACGTCCCAACAGTCAAATATTTCCTTCAAGCCCCGATCATAGATTCTCTTGATGGATCGAATTTGTGTGTCAAACGAGCTCGAGGTGAACCGTCTCAAGGTAAACCAGAAATTATCTCATTTTTGTCGTCATTATGATCATTCGCTTTACAGATGTGCTATTGGTCGCGCGGAACCTCCTATGGCGAAACGGCTCCTAATGATTCCTCGACTTGGTAATTAATTTGTGCACGCGCCATCTCTTATCCATTTCACCCTCAATGCCCCTGTCTGAGGCGCATACGTTCTCCTAATCACGGATCTCCTATTATGACCACATATGTGGCGTCACAGCACAGCCTTTTGTCTCTATGTGAGTCAAAAATCATGTGCGCATCTATAAGAGGTTTTGTCGACCCACTTGAACCAGTAAGGAGTACACTGCCTTCGTGAAATCGAACATGTATAAAAGGACATCAAATTCGATGGAGAATGGCTGCTTCTCAACTTGCCACGCACCTTACCAGTCAAACACTACTACTCCCAGCTATCATCATGAAATTCTTGGCTGTCGCTGTCAGCGCTCTCATCGCCTACGGTGGAGTCATCTCAGCTGCACCTGTTGACGAAAGCAACAATCTTATCCCGGTTTGTGATCTTCCACATTAATTTCAACATCATCTCATCTATTTTCAGAGGGGATATTACAACAGCTATAGATGGCGTAGCTGGAACCCCTACCGACCCTCTTACAATGGAGGTGGAAATGGTGGCAATGGAGGCAACGGCGGAAACGGGGGCAATGGTGGTAATGGAGGATGGAATGACTATGATGATTGGAACTACTCTGACGGCTGGTGGGGTGGGAATGGCGGCAACGGTGGCAACGGTGGCAACGGTGGTAATGGAGGCAATGGAGGCGGTAGCTCCTGGGGTGGAAATGGTGGCAATGGAGGCAATGGTGGGAACGGAGGCAATGGCGGAAATGGAGATGGCTCATGGGGCAACATTGGCGGAAACGGTGGCAATGGAGGAAATGGTGGGAACGGTGGGAACGGTGGTTCGGGTTGGTAATGGTAAACCAGGCTTGCTCTTCTACTTTTCCTTTGTGTGAATAATTTTGTGTTTACGCACACCCTGTGTCACGCATAGTCTTTCAGTCTTTTAATGATAACTTAATTGTCTTTAATTTAACCAGGGCCATGAGTCACCAAACGTAAGACCCAGAACAACAACGCTTAGCATGGTCCCTTAACACCTTCGATGAATACAAGTGTCGCATTTCCACAGGTGGCAGGGGAACCTTGAGGTGCTTGAATGCACCGACAATGTAGGATCCGTCGATGACAGTCGGGTCGCCTATGGTATGCTATTTGCAGAGAAATGGCCGGAGGTCACCTTGTCTGTCGTCTGAATGGTGTACCTCAGTGTCATAAAGAGTACATTGGATGGCCAAAGTCGGAAATTAAATCCGTCATTGGTGGAAACCATATTCAATTTATCCGACATCGAAATTGAGAATTGTCCAGGCCGTCTTATAACTATATCAACGGTAAGCAAGAGAGAGTAAGGGACGGTTTTGCCTGAAATCGTCCGATGTTTCTGTCATCTAAACCTTAAAACAACTTTAAACAGTATAATCATTCCATTTAATGCTCATCACTGCCTGAGCAAGTAATACTGTTGGTGCTCACTCTGAACCTTCGTGTATGCTCATATTCTGTTCACCCTCGGTCTCACAAAATAACTTCGATGGAATGCTCCTTAATACCGTCCTAACTCGAAATCAGCATGGGATCATGAGCTACTAGTAGCACAGGTATACATATTCATCTCTGCCTCTTAACCCGCTTCCCGATTCCAGGTCCACGCGACCGACGGTCGCAACCAGATTGATATCAAAGTGGAACTTATGATGCAATGGAGAAATGTGGTATGAATTGGGGTCCGGAGGATATATCATACCGTATAGTATGGAGAGCGACACAGATCATTCAAGGTAGGAGAATCATTTGTGCAGTAGAAATGGTTGTCAGTATTTGATAGTGATAAAGAAGCGTGGCTCGTTGACGAGAGATTACAGGAAAGAAGGGATGGTCGTCATTTTGAAGAAGCCTTGCCAGAATGGGATTGGGGGTCCTCAGCAACAAGGCAAACTTGAAGCAGTGTTGGCTGCCTGCAAGTAATACACATTTTTAATCATCTCGTCAGAAGCTACCTATTCTCGACTCAACCTAACGCTTTTCAAATTATTGCATATTCCCAAGATATTGCTTGAATGATCAGGGACCCACGAGAATGTTTCCGAGGTCCATGCAGTCGTGCCACCAGACTGAGAAAAGCGCAACACGTGATCACAAAATTTCGAATCCGCGCTTTTCACGCTGTTCTCCTCGTGAAGCCTTGAACTTCTTCCCCCCAATGGCCAGACATGCGCGCAAAAAGCAAAAGCTATCTCAGGAGACATCAAAATCTCAGCCACTTGGAACCGATCCTCTGACAGACGACGCCTTGAAAGACGATGAGGAGAGACGGCTCGAGAGCATGCTCTTTGGGACGAAATTCGTTCCTAGGGATAGGGATACTGCTGTGAACACCGTCGAAGATGATAAGCGCGCATCTGAATATACTGGAAATGTTTTCAACAACCTTTTGGATTCGGATGTGCGTCGGGATATCGTTTCGAATTGTGATAACTAAACCAAGGCCTTCTACATTCAGCTCTTCTTCGTCGATGATGGTGCTGTTATTCCTGATTTTGAGCTAGACAATGAGAATGATGATCAAGACGACGACGCAGAAGCTCGAGACTCTGAGGCGGAGTCCTCATCTTCGTCACCCTCACGACCGCGATCACCCCCTCCAAAACCCTCGCTAAAATCCCGAAAACCTCCAGCCTGGGTGGACCCCTCAGACCCACCCACTGTTTCCCTTGCTGCTTCACGGCTACGCAAGCTGCGCGACGCGCCGACTGAGGAGGCGCTTTCTGGCCGCGAATACGAGGCGCGTCTACGGCGGCAATACGAGCGAATAAACCCCGAGCCTGCATGGGCTGCGAAAGCGAGAAAGGAGAAAAAGGAGGAGTCAGGGGACGGTGTGGGTATTGCCGATCTTCTAGCTTCAACCAGCGGAATCCTGGGACGGCGGAATAAGGTACATCTGAAGGCGGGCCAGGTGGAGCTCGAGCGGTTGCGCGATGCGAATTTGGATGCACAAGCGTCGGGCAGTGGTGCAGTGCGCGTCGTCACATTCTACCCAAGCGAGCGTGTACCTGTGCTGTGTGTCGGGAGCGCTGACCGTCGCGTGCGACTATTCAATGTATGTTTCCTTGTCTTTTGTGTAATGCAGTTATTTACATATCTTATAGATCGACGGGCATACAAATCCTCTGTTACAGACGCTCCATGTCCCTTCTTTGCCATTAACCTCTCAGTCAAGTGTCGCCTTTCATCCACTCGGCTCATCACTCCTTCTTACAGGCCCTCGTCCTTTCTTCTACACTCACGACCTCCAAACTGGCACTACAACTCATCATGCTCGTGGACTCTGGGGCACTACCTTCAATACCGTAAACGACGTCTCATCCTCCCGGAAACGTGGGCGCAAGGGCAAAGGGGAGGACTCAGAGAATGGCGGTATGGGTGGCGAGGGCATGGAGGTTACGGGATTTAGTCCAGGGACGGGAGAGATGCTCGCGGTAGCTGGGCGTGGAGGGTACGTACACCTCATTGACTGGAAGAGTGGTGCTGGACAGGTGGTGGGGAGCCTAAAGTGCGGTGGTGGAGGGGGTGGTATCCGGTCCCTATGGTGGCCATCTGCGCAACAGCTGGCCGTTCTCAGTGGAGACGCGGAGGTGTATTTGTGGGATGTGGGTGAGCGAAGATGTGTGAGGAGGTGGAAGGACCAGGGTGGGTTCAGGGGTGCTGGCCGGGTCATAGCGGGTTCTCCGGGAACTGGGGAGGGAAGTATATTCTTAGCTGTGGGGTATGTGGTTTTGTGCCCGCGAATCCCATCGTTGCATGCTCAATACAGCGATACAGGTCCAACACAGGATTCGTTAATGTGTACGGCGCAGATTCATTCGCATCCTCTCCGTCGGGCGACTTGCCCACTCCCAAACCATTGAAAAGCATTGCAAACCTCACGACAACCATCTCATCAATTCGATTCAATCACGATGCACAGCTGATGGCAGTGGCCAGCCAGGAAAAGAAGGATGCTTTGCGTCTGGTAAGCTTTGCTCTTTTCTCCACATTGTAACCTGAATTTGCTTCACTCGCTTCCAGGTTCATACACCCTCGCTAACATCATTCGCGAACTGGCCAACATCCGGCACACCGTTGGGCCATGTCACGGCGGTTGACTTCTCTGCGCGGAGCGAGTATCTTGCAATTGGCAACACAAGGGGTCGCGTGCTTTTGTATCATTTGAAGGATTATGGCGTTTGAATATATTTTTTACCTGTTGTGTCAGCCGAGTAGTTCAGTGAAGACAGGAAGGGAACCACATTTGTTTAAGAGAAAAAGTATTCAAAACAGTAAAACAAAGATGAGACCAAGGGAAAGATAGGGAAAGATATTCGACATGACATTGTTTGTCCGTTCACATTGTCTTCGAGGATCGCGATCGGAAATCACTATGTCCATCGTCTGAACACTCGCGGTGAACAACTCAGTCTCCACAACTTTGCGATGCTCGTAGCCCACGCCATACGTCTCCGCCCTCAGACCTCAACCCAAGCTTTAGCACTCTCATCCAACCCGCTAGGCTTCAAGCTTCAGGTTCAGGTTCCAAGCCCAACAATTTCTCTTTCTCCGTCTTCTGCACGTCGTTTATCGCCGCGTTAGCACCCATCAGGATCTGACGATTGCACCTTCCTATGCATTCCATTTTCCTTCTGCATTATCCTCCGTTCGTGGGCACGAGTTTCTTTTAAGCCATCCTCAAGATCATGATTATGTCTCGAGGTTCGGGAACGTTCGTCTCCCTTCCACCATTGACCGTTATGTAGTTACTAATATTGCATAGAAGACTTTTTACCTCACGCGTGCTGAAGATATCAAGTGTATTCCTTAGTTAAGCTTCATGTATTGCTTGCGTCTCCCTCTATCTTGTTTTGCAGTGGCTTGGTGGAGACTCTTTCGGCAAAGCTACGGCCGCCCGAGATATTCCGAAGGGATAATTATAACGGCTTACAGTTAAGGGTTTATATTATAATTGATGATTTGAGAGATATCGAGGAGGTGCGACTTCAACGCGCATTCTAAGCGCCTACATCTCCCTCGTTGACACTAGGATTCCAAGTGAGAATTGTTCGGCGCACCGAAATCCAGATTCCAACTTCGAGAATTATCATGAATCAGACCCGAACCGAGGAAAGTCGTCGGTGGTGAAATTGAAGTACTGTATCTCGATCCTGAGCGATTTCTTGAGCATTGATAAATCGTAGAAATATTGGTGAGGTCGTTGAAACTTAGGAACAAGTCGAACGTTCATATTCATCTACCAGGGTCATATCTCTTTCAAAGAGACAGCGGACGAAAAGATGACTCAAGACAACCACACAAGAAGCACGTCGGTTGGAGAATGTTCATGCGAGAAAGGTTAACCATATCCCGAGGAGCGTGAATTATCAGTAGTATTTCTCAACTCTCATGGAAAGGCCTGACGAAATCACAGCACTGATCTGAGCCCAAGGAATGACGTTCCGGACTTGACTGTGCAATCATGCCCATTCTAGAATAGATTCAGACACATTTGCATCAACCAGTCAGTAGCACGTGCTGTGGGATAGGGCACCGTTAACGACAACAAATGAATTTGCTAGACTTGGACTGAATTCTGGCAGGTTTGGGCGTTGTTACTGGAGCAGAACAGATTCTCACAAAAGAATGACCATCGCGATTATACGACAGATAGGACCAAGTTCATTCTCCTTCGAGCCTCGTGCCACTCTTCAGACAAGATCCCGAACCTTCACATCTGGATCACTGTCTTTTTGGACAGGCTGTCCAGTATAAAGCTGTCGTGGGTACCTGATCGAATAAGCAGTGTAAGGCTGCGTTGGTCCCGGTTTCTAGTAGAGGCTGCGATCAATGAGAGCCACCGAACCGAACGTCGAACTCACGGGTGAGTACCCGGGGAATGGATACGCGCCAGGCCCCCCGAACGCGGGGTTCACAGGTGCAGTTTGCGGGGTCTGGTTGGTACTGAACTTGCCCTGGTAACGTGTCTCTGGTGTCGGGAAGCGGACGCGTTTCCCGGACGCTGCCCCGGCGGACCGACCGGGGAAGTTGTATGCGCGCGGATCGAGGGGAGTGTCGGCGCCGGGAGTGTGCGGGTACCCTGCTGGTGTCTCGGGGAACGAAGTAGGCGGGCCGAGAGAATCTGCCGTGTTTGGGATGTACGCGGAAGGAGGGAGCGGGTAGCCTGCCGGTGAGCGGGAATCGAAGCTTGTTATGTAGGTCGTCGGAGGCCCTTGGATCTGAGAAGGTTCAATTTGGTAAACGGCAGCAATAGCATCTTGTCGCTCCTTCTCCCGGGCTCTCCGCCTGCGTATGCAAAGGCAAATTCCTAATGATACCAAGATTGATATTACTAGGATCAGCAGTTCAGCAAAATCGTTCTAGTCAGGCGTGTGAACAACATACGGATAGACCCGCCTATAATAATGGCGACGCGAACACCAAGAGGCAAGCGTTGTGTACATTCCCAAAAGCCATCCCTGATGATGGTTAGCCGGTATACCTTCTACAACCCCACCAAAGTACTCACAGTGTGGTATAGCAAACCTGATCAGCCGCAACTCCTGGAACCGCACCTATGCCCCATACTAATACGACGGCTCCGCCCACAACTCGAAGATCTAGGCATGTGCATACCCTAACATCAGTATAGTGCGAGAACCCTGAGCACAAGACTTACTTGAGCCCGAATTCTGCATCATCGTGTCGCTTCGAATGAACTTTATAATATCCAAGAAGATCAACTTTCAAGGATATTCGCCGACAATGGACCAGCCTGAAGAACCCGCACAGCAGGACTTCTTGTGAGGAGAGAGGTTTGGGACGGGGGGGTGAGATCAACTCGCAAAAGGTTCATCACGGCCAAGGCGGTCGAATTTATGTATCCAGATTTGTCCCACTTGATGGAGGGTGGCCAACCTTGATGGCTGATGGCTGTGCACAAGTGTTGCTTCGCAATCATTTCGTTGACCCTCGAAACACCGAACACATCCGACGACTTGACAAGATGAAAGAGAAAGCAGGGAGTCGTCTAACGTGGTGCAGATTGGCTTTGATTAATATCATATATCTTGACGCGAGTGAAGAACGAGATATGTCAACGAGTCTGCAAATTCTCTTTCTTCAAAATCATTGGCAATCCACCAAGATACTCATACACCATTATTTACATTACCAAGTACACACCTAAGCCCACCGTTGCACGACGACACTGTTAGCAAGGCCTGCTGCCTCGATCGTAACATCCAAATCATCCAAAGTGCGACTTGGGAACGTCGTGCCAATCGTATAGGGACGTGTCGTATTTTCGGGGCGTGCTCTGGAAGAATCCATGAGTCTGATGTTAAGGCAATCACGGACCAAGTAACGTACGCATTGATGAAATTTCGCAAATCGCTAACTTTGTGCGTCAAGTTCATACGGCATACCATCCTGAAAATATGTCAAGAAGGTTACAACATTCGAATAAACCGAATGTCGTACCTCGTCCCATCCGCCAAGCGAATCTGTACACTAGTCGTGGGCAATGACTGATCGACTTCAAATCGCGTCGCAATACTTCGTCGCTCGCCGGTCGCGGTCGTAGTCGGGTGGGAAGAGGTCGGGAACTGTCCGGGCATTGAAGTGGAGCCACTAGAAAATCCTGCACCTGAAATTTCCGGTACTGGCGCACCAAGACGGTGGCCAGAGCCAGAAAAGGCTCGAGATCCCTGAGGTGGGACGTAATCTTCGTGTGTTCTTTGAGCGATGCGAATATCCACAGGCTGGCCTACACGGAGGTTGAGGACGTGGGGTGGAGCTTGTCTGAAGAAGTGTTAGGGATGCGTTCCTGAAAGAAAAAGAAGCGTACCCGGAGCGCAGCTGGGCAAGAAGCGCGGCGTGTTCAGGATTGTCGTACTGCATTAATGGACCGTCTTCCAAAGTGAACCCATTGCTCCAGAATGTCAAGTTACGGACAGCAGGGGCCTCGTCTTCTGTTGACGAGAACATTAATACGATGAGTCCAATTCTAAAGCTTGTACGAACCAGGTACCGCGTTGGGATCTGGAATATAAGTGCTCTCTACTTCATCACTTCCAAGTGTATGGCCTCCGCCGTGGAAGGCCCCTGAACGGGAAGACGCATCTCTTGCGGGGTTAGCTCTGACCACAGAACATAAGCGACGTTCTGAACGAAAACTTTCAATGACGCACTCCGCAGCACGGCGTAGAAGATCCTGAACTAAATCGCCTCCTGGCAGTCGGGACCGCTGATCTGGGTTTTGAATCGAGAGACCGCTTTTGTGGCGAAGTTCAGCTCCACTTGTTTCTGGCCGCCATTTATATGCTCACCTGCGTTCACCGCCTGCGAACCATGATTCTCCCCCACCTGGCCCCTCATCATCAGAGGAGTCGTCGTCTCCGCCTCCAGGGTGGCCATCGAAACCCCCAAAACCCGGCCCGCCACCGCCGGGCTGGGAGTTCAGTCCACCGATTGTCCCAAATCGCGAGCCGCTACGACTACTGTTACCTCCGTTGTTGCTGAATGATATCGTGCTGCAGTTAATCTTTCACGTCCAGGGGTAATAATGGATCTACAGACGTACCCCGACCAGTTGCCTATACGACCCACACGAGTTGTCTGAGTGGGTCTGGCCCATGACGCAGGCAAAGGTTCAGAAGCACCACCTCCTAGAGAACGTCCTCCTTCAGTCGTATTGTTATTATTGCCGTCGGACATGATGATCAAGAGATACAAAAGAGTCGGAAGCGTGACGCGTCGACCTAATTGTCTTGTTGCAGATGGTGACCCCAGGCAAACAAGCCGTGACTGTCATCATGTGACAGTGTGACAGCGTGATACGCGAGCTCATTTTTGCGCCTCAAGGGCTCTTGATCATGAGGGAGAGTTATGTTTTTCGCGAAACAGCCGCTGATCCATGGTACAACTAGCCTGCTACATGCTATAGATGTTCTTCCGCTTACATAGCGCTTTAAGCACTAGTATCCCGGGCCTTTTGATTCTGTCCTCTTATGTCTCGAGCCAACCGCAATCTTCAGGTTCCAGAAACAGTTCGAACTGTAGAACTGACATTGTTAAAAAAGACAAAATTAACGGCTACTCTTCATCTGTAGTGAGTTCAACGGTTCCGGTTCTGAACTGAACTTGGGCATCCCTAGCACAGAAGCTAGAATGTCAGCCGCGGAACCAATAGCCGAAGGAGTCGTTTTGGTCGTATGTGTAATAAGCCCAATAGAAAAGGAAAAGAAACGTGTTTTGAATGGGGTCGGCCACGATACATGATGGCATGAATATAAGACGCCACTTGAGAGCCTTAAGCCATGGTCGGACCGGACAGGTCGCTATTGACAGACGTGAGAATTTTGATCAAAACACGACGTTGAAAAGCTGGCCCTTCATCCTCATCCCTTAAGCTTTCTGGACTTTGAAAGCATGGGAGGGCCCCAAGTGTGAATCACTTCATTTACTCCTTTTCGGGAAGTACAGGCCATAATATATTTCCTGTGTGAGTGTTATGCCAGTTTGACCTGTGCAACCACTTACTAGTTCCGACTGTCTTTCAGGGAAAATCCAACCTCCTGTAAAGCCTACAAGATATGCGAGTCCTTTCAGTGAAGCAATGAGGAGATATTATCAGAAAAGTCCGAGTACCTAGACTCACATCTTTGAAACCGACAAAGCTGTGTCGCGCCATCTACTTGAGCCCCTCAAGACCAGGTGGATCGTCCGAGTCGCAATCGGTTTTAGAGTCCGCTGCGCTTCATCTTCCTAAGAGTAGCCCGAAGGGCGTGTTCAATGGGTCAGTGTGTCATCTGCATGGACTCAAATGCCCATGATGGAGCTGACACCAAGGTATGATTGCTTATATCTTCTAGGACCTGAGTGTGGTGCCGGGCACACCCTCTTGCTACATGATCTATAGTTCATATCGAGCTTGTCTTTTGAGTCGATTTATCGGCCTGCATCAACCTATCCAGATCACAGGGTTTTTTTTGTAATTACGACTCGCGTCTCAAACTTCGTAAATCCTTCTCGTTGGAAAAATGGTCGATTCAGAGCTTTGTGGCTATGGATATCCTGAGTATCCGATAGTCAATACTACTTGGGATAACGAGGCTCTAACAGAACTCTGAACTCACATCAATTTCAAGGCAATCGTTATCTGCCGATGACTCAGTAACGAGAGATATTCGTATATCAGATGCCAGACTTTCCTAACACTGTGGATAGCTAATTGCTGATATATATTGATCAGTAATTTGATTCAATAGGTACGAGTTTGTTTTTTACTAAGTGGATTGTGAATGGAGTTAACTCGAAGTTATCTGCAGACCAATTTCCGCGTTCCATTTCGTGAATTTTCTTCCCGGATGCAATATTTCACGTCGTCTTGCATCTACCCATTGTCACTGGGGTTGAAGCTGCGATTTCTGCACCGGAATGCATCGGTTCGTCGTATATGCCAAAGCGAACCACTACTCACTGGCTATGTGATAGATTGCCTGTAAAGGGGCGGGGATGTCAAAGATCTGCGTTCAAGCCTCGACTCCACGAAGATCAGGCCTTGGGGCGAAGTTCTCGTCGAAAATGCAGTGCTCCGCATACCTTCTCTGTCTTGAAAGGCTGAATAGTTGTTTAGACAAGTTTATTCTGGACGATACATCATTTCCATTGTCTCTTGTCCGTCGAAGACAAATCCTACGTGGCCGGGTTGGTAAACACGACCACGTGCAAACAGGTATTTCAACATTGGCCGCTCGATTGTAGAACTGGACCACCACCATCTCGTGGTACCTCTCCGTCACTTTCCTCTCCTCCGTTGTGCGCACTCACCCCTACGGAATACCTCTTACGCCGCTATGTCTACTTCGTCCCTTGCGAAGTCATCTGCTAAGGCCCCTGCCCCCAAAAAGCAAGCACGCATCAAAAGACCCCCCAACGCATGGGTTCTCTATCGGAGCGACAAACAGAAGGAGATCCAGGAGAAGAATCCGAGTCGAAAGTTCAAGCTAGGCGAAATGTCCGGGATCATCTCAGAACTTTGGGCAGAAGAGTCCGAAGTGGTTATTAGAAAGTACGAGCTACTCGCAAACAAAAAGCTGTTGGAGCATCGCAAGGCTCATCCCAACTACAAGTACCAGCCCGGGCCCCCGAAGTGCACAGGCAAGCAAAAGAAGCCAAGGAAGGTGCGGGCGAGACGTGTGACGAAGAAAGAAAAGACATTATCGACCTCTGCCATCAATCCCACACACATTCAGGCCACCAACGCTGACTCGGACGCTGGTGAGTGGCCCGAGGTCAATGGACAGGCCCCGGCCTCCGACAATGTCGTCGAGATTGGTTCTGCAGTGGCCCCCAATGATCAATACACCTTCGCCAATCCCTACCACACCTTCTATGACCACAATATTGTCGTAAGTTTCGCTGCGCGTATTTACAGTTGATTTTGTCATTCACACCCCTTGGTCCAGTCTCCCGACAACTTCGATGTGGAGACGTTTGATTATGGAGCACGGCCAATGGCCTATCAAGCTCAGCCTTACGCAGGCTCCACTCAGACCGCGATGCAGTCGTTCGTAGCGTCCCAAGCGAACGCCTACCAACCCACAGCCGCGCTCGGCGGCCAAGTCCCACAGGGATACACCAGAGTTTATTACGATCAGTCTTACGCAGGGGGGTGGCTTGGGCCCTCCAACACATATGGAACGAATACTCGGTACCAGCAGACGACCGAGTTTGATGTCGCCGCTCAGAACGACGCTTTTCCCACTTTTGAACAAGAACTTTTTGGTGTTTGGGCCACCGCGGGATCGGTTATGGCCTGAATAATAAATTAACCACTAATATAACCCGCCCCTATGTTAGGGCCACTCGTCCCTTTCATCCTCTATTCTCCTTTGCCCTATTTGACCTTTGGTCAGGTTCTTGAATCTGCCCTCGTGATGCGCCACAGCTGCATGCGAGTGTTTAGCACATTTCACTTTCAACCACAATTGCGTACGACGTCCCGTCGGCGTTCCTCCCTGCCGCACCTACCTACTAACATCTATCCTCCCCTCCCTTACATGTTGCTATCTCGCTGAAGGCGACTTGTCCCTGTTCTTCCTAGCATCTATCCCCTCCCTTACACACTGCTATCTCGCTGAAGGCGAGTATCTACTTGTTATCCTTGTCATGCATTATGATTATAGACGACAAATATTTTCGTCCCCATCTAACTCCACACTCCCTCCCAGAATGGATTTACGTACGTTGTCCATGTCAACGACATGTCCATTTTTGCACTTGTTGGTGAATATATTGAAACAATCAAGTGTGAAATCAAGTCAAAATTTAAGCAAGGGGTACCCAGAATTAAAATTCAACATATATGAGGGTGGAAGATTGATTTTTAAAGGTCCCAGGTCAATAAAGTTAGAGGTTGTTGAGATATTGGAGGGGGTTTCACTTGCCATCCACCTGCCTTTAAAGGCAAGTCACATGATAGTTAGTCCAACTGCTAACTTTCCTGGCCTGGAACCTTTAAAAATCAATCTCCCACCCCCATTTACACATTAAATCAACCTGATATACTTTTTTCAACTTTTAAAACCCCTTGTGGTCAGTGGCTTAAACTACTAACTAACTGATGACTAATTTTTCCAAATAAGGACATCAGATCAGCTGGAAGTTGACAGCCCCGGACTGAGTTTCATCAGCGATGACTTGGGAAAATATAGGTACTCATCATAGAAGTAATATATGACTTGCCATACTTGGGCATTGCAGGAAAGCTGGTTGGCTGTAATATTGAACCAAGTCTGGTTGAACAAAAATCATTGAAAAATCATCATCTATCATTGTGAGACCTAAATTTGGCAGAAGGCTAACAATGTGGAACCTCCTGGGATTGCATCATAATCTCCTTGTAAGAGCTTTCTAAGATGGGCTTGTTTTTTTTTTATTGTTTCCTATACTCACTAGGGCCTTGCCCTATGTCAGGTTCTACTTCTATATGTATGGCCTTCAACCTATTGTTCCTGTCTACCTTGTTCACTGTTGCATCCACTGGAGCAGTTGCATTTTCATGCTCAGATGTGGCTTGCATGTCCATATTATGCCTTCCAAGGCATATGTACTGTTAAAGTATTAAGTGTGTTAGTATATAACATAAGGAGAAAAGAAATTTTGTCTGTCTGTGTTCACCTCTTGGTCTTCTCCCTTCCTCTCCCTCTCCTTCTAATCAGCTCATCTACCATCATGTCCCCCATGAGTTGAAGGTTTCCATAAGTCCTCTCAAATTACCTCATGCTGTTGATGTACATGAACAGGTTTTTGTGATGCTGGCATTGCTCAAAAGTTTGCTCAAGGCTCTGAGTTCTGCTCTGTTGTTTTCAAGAATGCATGCCTCTGTCTCTGGTAGACTTTGCAGTGCAGCAAATAGTGGTCTACTGTTCCAGGTTCTTTCTAGCATGCTTTGCATGTCAGGGATTCAGTCTTGTTGAATTGGTGAAAATAGCTGTTTGACAGGCAGTAGCCCATTTCTCAGCTGGATGAGTATTAACATCTGTCTGCATGATATGCTGACAAGTGTTTGGTGTATGTTCCTCATGTTAAATGTGTCAGAGTTTATGGACTTTGGCTTCTTCAATATTACATTTATCTGGTGATCTCCACTTTCCATCTTGCTTTGTGCTGTTTAAGATTGGTGCTTTCAAGGCTTTAAGGTGTTATCACTTTGCTGCCCATTTTGCCTCTTTGTCTGCCTGCTCATTCTTTGGTATTCCCATATGTCCTGGTGTCCAGTGCATCATTATGTTCATGTTTGAGTTAATCTCCTTGACCTTCCAGATCCTCTCTAACACTTTGTCCACTAAATACCTCGCTGATCTGTTCTCCAGTGAGCTTAGTGCCTCTATCTCTGCTTGATTGTCCATCCTCACTGTTTGTAATTAGTTCCTCCTTCCCTTTTGCTTGCATCTTTGCTCCTTTACCCTCCCTATTTGCTGTGGAGACAGACATCTTACATGACTGCTTAGTCATTTCTTTTCACTCCCCTTCTCTTTTTCTGATTTCTTCATGCCTGTTTACAACATCTTCAGGTTGACTAGTTGTAGCCTTTTTTTCCTTCATTGTTCAGCACTGACTTTTAAATTGTGCAGTTCCTCTCTTTATCAGCAGTTACTCTTCCTTTAAGCTGATGAAGACCAACTCAACTTACAAGATCTAGCTATCCTTGCAAAAACTTTTCTGCAAGTTGAAGCTTTTAGTTATATCACCTGCTGTATTACTGCCTTTTTTGACAGTTTCCATTTTCAACCCAACTATCTCCTTTGTCTCTCAGGTGCCATATGCAGTGTCATATCTGGGTCTGCTGTCTTTGCTCTTTTTTATCCTGCCATATCTTCTTTTATTTCTTCCGACTTATATATTTACATCCCTTCCTCCACTTGTGACATCATTGTCTCTGAGATCAAGTAGGTCTATGATTATTTGAAGATTCCCATCCCTGATGGTTATGATACAGTAAGTGGTATTGATGATGTCATCCATCTTCAGCATGATGAATGCTACATCAACATCATTATCACTATTGGCACAAATACTCTCTTCCTCATTTCTTATTTCCACATCCCTGTTATGATGAATTATCTCTCCACTACAGAGATCTTCTGTGTTTATTTCTATCTTACATTCTCCTATCAAGACCTCATCAATCACTGCTGCTTTGTTTTTAATGAAACTGACCTTTTCTTTTTCAATGCACTTGCCAAATATCATGCATGGAGATATGACTTGGTCTTCATGTTAATAAACATAGCTGTCTTTCAGGCAGTAATTTTTCCTCTTACAAAAGATTTCTATATTTCTTTTCTTTAACCATCCCACTTTCATCCTCCAGTTATAAAGCTTTCCCTGAAGAAATGCAAGGTCATTTTTTTTACAAAGTGCCCTTTAAAACTAACCACTCTCTTCATCAGCTCTGTTCTACCCTGAGAATTTATGCAAGTCATCTGATTAAAGGGAAAGCTTCTGCTGAAAACACAAAACCATAGCCCTCATATGAAGACATGTCTGCTAGGTTGTTTTTGTTACCTGCTGTACCCTCTGCTGATGATTTTAATTGGCCACAACCTGTTCTAGACAGCCTCAAAGATAAACTATCTCAATGCTTCCTTGAGCAGACTTCTTCTGTGTCCATGCAGACTTTAACATGTGCTGCATGTGCTTATACATGTTTTGTAAGAGTGACCTCCAGAGGCTGTGGCTCAATCACACAGCTGGCAGAGGGAAATCCAAAGTGTATTGAGTATTGTACCAGTGACTACAGGTCTAACTGCTCACCTGGCAGAGGAAATCCAAGGAGAACAAGTCTGAGGTTCTGATGCATAGGAATGAACTGTACAATACACAAAGCCTCAGACAGCCACAGGAAGGACCTGAAAGGACAAAGTCTCTGAAAATGATCAAACTTTAGAAGTTGCCAGAAGCTGCTCTAAAATGGGAACTGTTCCAAAAAAGGAAACATCTTGGAATCTATCTTGTCAGATTTATGCACTGTGCAGGAGTGAGGCTAGAGAGCTGAAAGTAGGGCCAAAAGGGAGGGCTAAAGAAGAAGAATAAAGGAAAATCATAGCAGAGTAGAGAGGTGAAAGGTGGAGAGAGATAGGTCCCCTGACATATGCATGTTTTGCATCAACCATCCCTACCTTCCCTGTTGAAAGGACTCTTGACAACAAGCAGAACAATGCTATTAGGAGGGGAGTAAATGTGTAGCATACACAGTAGATATCAATGAATATTTATACTAAATCTCTATGGAGTTTTCTGGAGCCAAATATTGTAGAAGTAAGTCAATAATAAAATGGGTTCACATACATCAGCTATAATGGAGCTGAATGCATATTTTTATCCTAGTACATAAAGTGTCAACATAGTTGGTCATGAGAATGAATTGTTTGCATAGATTGTAAAGCAATAATCCAACATTCCCTGCTCATGAGCTCAATTTTTTTCTCCTGAGGTACTCTGAATGTCCAGCCAAATCAGAGCCTGCAGATCCTGTTTCAAATGACTCTGAAATACTTATAGATGTAGACATGAATGAGTATGATCTTCATCAAGATGATTACAAGCACATTTTGCCTTTTAAGGATGGTCCCTTCAAAAATTTGCTCTTCAAACCCTCTGGTTGTCATCCTTAACATAACAACAAGGGGAGATCTATTCTTCAGCTTTATAAGGACTATGCATGAGCTCTTGGCAAAAAAAACTGCCCAAATTTGTGTTAGCAAACAAAATGTACCTGGAAGATGTTCCTCCTGTCCTACAAGAACTAACATAAATCAAAGAATCTATGATATCTCTTTTATGTGCTAAGTCCTGGATCATCCCTCTGCAAGAAAAAGATCCTGATGTTAAGGTTCCAGGAAGCAAAGTGGTATATGCAATCATAGCATCATATATTCTCAGAATCTGAGCATCATCACAAAATTGCTTTCCCCCTCCATTCATGACATTGTAACTCTAATATGTATCCTTTTTGTAGGTTCAAAACAACCTACCTTGGAGTGGCTTCTGCAACACATGAAACCTCTGGTTGCCTATGCATACCATATACATGCAGCATTAACTTGGTTAATGTAAAGGGACTAGTTCCTTATGGAGACATGGCCAATCTAGCTCAGCTTAGTTCAGTATGCTCAGCATTCTTCTATCTGTCATCTGGACTGCTCAGCATTTCCTTATCCCCTTCTGCCAGTATTAGTCATCTTCTATGAGTCATTGATCAGACCATTACTCATCTTTGATTATTGTTAGTCATTTCCCTTTACATACCTCAGACCAATGTGTCATATAGCATTAGTCATAGGTACCAGAGATGTAGTATATAAGGAAGCCTGCAGGATGGAACATTCTCAGGCTTAACAATAGCAGTGTTTTCCAGGCCTATCAAACCAACTGTAAGGCTGCCAGTGACATCCCTCCTGTTATTGGTGCCCACTCTTGTCCTTGCTTACTCCTTGCTCACCTCTGGCCCATCTTCATAGCTTGCTCTTTGTTCGCTTGTCATCTGTCTAGGCATTGTCTAGCCCACCCCTTGGTTGGATACCCACAGTTAGCTGTCCTTTTACAGGTTATTAAGCCTCCTATGCCACCTGCCCATCTAGCACGCAGCATTCACCCTACCCCTTACTATGTTGATGTCTTTTGATAATAATTTTTGGTCTTCCCCTACTATTCCAATGGATACCTTTATAGCTGCTCTCTCATCTCACACCTCTGGTCAAGCACCAGGCACCCCACCCATTCCAAACAGTGGACCCTCAGTTATGCCAGCTGGAACTGTGAATTACTAGGAACATTTCTCTTAGATGAAACTGATGATCACTCAGATGTTAGCATGACTCACAGTCCTTGAGCGTTGATAAGCCCCAAAAGGTTCTAATTGCGAATAGTTAATAATTTTAGATTTTTCTTGTTTTTTTTTGTGATGTGACAGGTCATGTAACTCAACATGTAATGACATGTGACTTGACAAAATCACAAAAATTGTGTCCAGTAGTTATAGTTCAGAACATTTTTTTTGGAAAAAGAGTAGCATAGAGAAAAACTGACTAAAAAGAGGCTTACTATGACCTCATAGGCTCCACTTGGCAGCATAAATGTTCCCATAACATCAGAATAAGAGGAATTAGTACATATTTAAGATAGTAGAAGAAGAAGAAAGCTTACCAATTACTCCACCCTAGTGTATACAAGTTGTACCAAAAGTAGAGAAAATAACAACGTTCTATGAGAGGAATTCACTCTCACACTACATTTCTATGCTCCATGCTTTGAATTTCTCTCATATAGTGAGTCAGCAGCTATCACTAATGCCACCTCTGCCAAGTCTTTCTACATTTTAAGTCTACATTGCCTTTAGTAGACAATCCACATGCTAGGCAACTGTTACCAAGCACCTACGTTGTCTTTGCAGCATTTTTACACACCTTTTGATGCATAGTTTAGTCCCATGCTAAGCACTTATACACAAAGCACCATGCTTTTTAAGGCATAGTTTAGCCAAGGAGATACAGGGCAGTGCTACTATCCCTTCCCTCCTTCTGCCACTGCTGCCTCTGCCATACAGCAGGCTAATCCAGTCGAAACCTCTGAAGATCCTCTTCTCTAGAGTACCTTTCCTCTTATTCAAGTTATATGACACAGTTGGCAAGAAGTGTTGGCAACACCAGTCAGCAAGAATGTTGCCAAGACTGACTTTGAAGAGAGAAGTTTAGCAACATAGAGGTTTTCTTAAGCACACCTACTTCTTGTACTTTTTGGATTCCACTATTCCCTCTCATCTAGCAGTTCTATTATAGTCTCTTTACAAACCAAGTAGCTTATTTAGCTAAAAAGCAATCTCTACATTGCTTATTAGTTGAATCTTTAGGAACTTGCCAGAACTCACCTTTCATATTTTTGTGCTTTGGATTAGCTATCAATTCTTTATAGATAGCCTACAATCTACCTACATTCTTTGATAGGTTGTTTGTGTCTTGGAATGAGAGCTCACATAGATCTCTCTCTCTTTCTAGCATGCATCTAGGCAACTGAGCATGCTATCATTTTGGAGCCCACTGTGAGGGTTTCATCGGCAGCTGATCACTAAAGAATCCACTCACAGACAATATTTTCAGCATGTTTAAATCATTCTTCTATCCCATATTCACCTCGCATCACCTGCAAAATCTCCCAGACCAGCCAATCTAGCTGACAAACTAGACACAGTTGCCAGGAGACTAATGCTTGATGATATTCCAGACATGTTTACAAGGAGCTTTGATGACAGTTGGTTGCTCAGGCTAGGTGAGCTAATGGATTTGTAAAGAAACTATAGTAGGATTGCTAGATGAGAGAGAATAGTGGTGAAAGAGGTAGGTGTGCCAATGGAAACCTTCAAGGTGCTAAATTTTCCCTCTTCAAAATCAGTCTTGGCAATGATCTTGCTGACCATTATTGCTGATGCTTCTTGCTGACAGTTACTGGTGATGGACTTGGCAACAGTTATTGCCAATGAGCTTGGCAAGAGTTATTTGCCAATAATTGTTAGTGACTGACTTGGTGACTGTTGTTGCCAATGAGCTTGGTGATGAGCTTGGTGATAGTGGCTGTTGTTGATTTTGCCAACTGTCATGTGACTTGAATAGGAGGGAGGGGACCCTGGATAAGGCAGCAGTGGCAGAGAGAATGGCAGACTGGTAATGCTGCTCTGTACCCTCTTAAACTATGCCTCAAAAGGTGTGGTGCTCCATGTGCAGGTGCTTACTGCAGGGCTTTAAACTATGCCTCAAAAGGTGCATAAAATTATTGCAAAGGCAATGTAGTTGCTTAGCAATGGTCGCCAAGCATGTGGTTTGCCTCAGAAGAGGCAACGTAGACTTAAAGCATTAGAGACTTGGCAGAAGTGGCGCTAACAATAGCTGTGGACTAACTGTGTGAGGGCAATGTAGAACATAGAGCGTAAGACATAGAACTGTAGTGAGGGTGAATTCCTTGCGTAGAACATTGTTGTTATTTTCCTACTTTTTGTACATCTTATATACTACTAGGGCAGAGAAATTGGTAAGCTCTCCTTTTCTCCTACTATTCTAAATATGTACTAATTCTGATGTCATGGGAGCATTAATGCTGTCAAGTGAAGCCTATGAAGTCATAGCAAACCTCTTTTTAGACAGTTTTTCCCTATGCTACCCTTTTTCCAAGACAGAATGTTCTAGACTACAACTGCTGGATGTGATTTTTGTGTTTTGTCAAGTCACATGTCATCATGTGTTTAGTCACATGACCTGTTGCATCATGAAAAACAAGAAAATTTTGAAAAATTAACT
>JABAKA010008131.1:0-23585 GCA_018857285.1 Termitomyces sp. Mi166#008 | reverse complement strand
ATGAAGGACAAGATGCTCCCATTCTCTTTTGTTCTGGTTCTCTGGAATTGAGGTAGTTTTGGAGAAAGCGCACACATGATTACGTAGTATGTTCCTCCATTCATGGTCCAATTTAACTTATCTGAACCCAGAGACGTACACAAATTCTGTCGTGTTTAACCTTTCTATGCATATTATACTCACCTGGCTAGTTCAATCCTTTCCATTGAACTCCGGGTGAGCTCATATATCTAGTTGACCATATATTGTCTGTAAGTGATATCTTCAATCTTTTTTCCATTGAACTCCAGTTCCAACTGATACTCACGTTCCTCATGCTCGCGCACATCCGAGCCGTACCTTTGTCAAGTGTTAATCGTAGATTGAGCAATTTTGACTCTCGGAGAAGAGTCAGCTACAGATTAGGTTCAAGTACTCGTAAGTCTTGAGTTAGACATTTTTTCTTGCCGGTTTCAATACTATTTTGGGCACTTCGGCAGGTCACGCTTCACCTTTTATAGAAATCCGCGATCGGAGGAGCACTTGTCCTTCCCGGTTTGTTTTCGCTTATAAGTGTAATCCTCTCCGGAAGAACTGTCGTCCTACATATATCTCCTGGGGACCCGAGAGTTACGTTCCATTAGCTTACTGCGCATGTCATATAAAATGGTGGAGTCAACGTTAACGAAGGTCAGGTCCTCACGTCACGGTATGTCCGGATGACAGAAGCTTGAAGGAATACAGAAATGGGCAATGCCTGAATTTGCCAAGAACATACTGTCAATCAGTTCGTGTCGAAAGCTTAATGAACAATGGCTTCGGCACAAGGATTTTACGACACAGTAAAGGCACAATAACTGAGGTAGGAAATTTGGTCATGGTCACGACAGATCGCTGTTCCAGAACTGTAGATAAGGTGTATTCCATCCAGGAGCGCGGTAGGGTTCGAGAACTTGGCATGCCCAAATTTGTCGACTCTCGGCCAAGAGTCATCTATAGATTGGGCTGACATGCACATTAAGCCAATTGGAACGTAATATCATCCTCAATATTGAACTGACGGGCCGATGGGGACATAACTCTCGGATCTGGAGGATATATGTCGGACGACAGTTCTTCCAGAGATGATTACACTTATAAGCGCAAACAAATGGGGACGGAGTTACGATAGGTACCCTGGAGATTTCCATGTTCGACAACATCCAAAAATGTCCCAACATCCCCCTTCATCATCTCTCCTTGTTAGTAACAGACATGTCATCATGAAGTTCATATAGCCAATAGTACACAATCTTGTAAGTACATAAGTATGATATAAGTATGATGAAGTAAGTGGCCTTGAAGATATCTTCGCCACCACATTTCCATAGTCAGTATCTGCTTGGTAGTCTTGAAAAAGAGATCTCAACCATGCACTTGATAGATCAAAGAATTCTTATCAGCATGTGGTGGTGACGTCATGTCTGGGTGCTCAGTCTACTGCATGAAGTAATCCTAGTTAAGTGCCTTTCAATAATACCTCGAGGAATCGGACTTTTCGGAGGGATCTATTTCCGAGGGCTTCGATTTTGATGGACATCATGCCCGAGGGTATCCGGAATAAGCCTCAGACGTAAGACTAAGTACCAGTAGCTCGCTCCCCTTTGATGATATATATAGCCAACCTTGCAGGACAAGTACTATATCCTGCTAGGCATGAAGCTTTTGTTTCCTTTGCTTTTATGTCTTCTAGCACCAGACATCTTGGTCGCGTTCCTCATAGCCACCGTCGTTCTGCGGCTGCTAGGGTCCCTGATCCTTGTGGACATAATCTATTACATGCCAGAAACATAGATGACAGGACTATTATAGCACCAACATTTCCGTCCCGTAAGACCCTCAGCTGACTTTCAGATATTAGATGTTCATTTCCTTGAGTCAGTTTCTATTCCAGGAAAGTTTGTAGCTTCCTCCTTGGGGGCACATCCAGGGTCGTTCCTCTCCCTCCAGATACAGACCTGGGTGGTTGGACCCCAATTCATTGGTCGCTGTATGCCATTCTTCCTGATGAATGCTGCAACAATCACGTTGGAAGACATTGTTCTTGTTGTGACGGCGAGAGTGGGATTGACGACCCAGACGAGGATGTCGCGTATCATCGGAAATGTGTAGGACTCGACTACTCTCTGCCATGCCTCTATAGATGGATTCCGAAGCCCTGATTAGGAAAGACTGGGATGAAGGATGGTTTCCGTTCTCTCTCGTTGGGGTTCTCGTGCCTCAACATGTCTAGCATTGAAGTACTAGCAGTGTTGAAGAAAGTCTACGCCGCACGCTGGGGTGACTCGGATCCCACCACCTTCATCTTTTCTGACAGACATACGTACACATCTCCAGTTCTTCCCATATGCTCTGCTGACATATACAAATTCTTTCCACTGAACTCCAGCCCTCTGAGGAAAACCCCATGAGATCTTGAAGCCGCCCGCGCCACGCTGACCACGACTGTACATTAACGTACCTTCATCAGGCTTCAATCGTAGACTGAGGAATCATTTCAAGTTCTTTGTTCTCTAAGAGACAAGATGAAATTGTGGACCAACCCGTGTTGGAAGATTTCTGAGAAGATAGAGCAAGATGTTGTCTTGTTGAGCAACGTTTGCAAACTATAAGATGCGCTAAAGATAAAAAACGGAACACCCTCCTTCAACCAGATGCAGATGAAATGGCGACGGCTCATGACGCCTATTCAGGGTATTCGGTGTGATTATCTGAGTCAGGATCATTCTTGTAGAACTTCGGGCAAAGCTCGCGATACGGAGCTAGGACGTTGCCTTAGCGCGTGAGTGATTATCCTATAGGAAAGGAACCTACGAGGAAGTGTCTTGTTCTGTTTCACCATTCCCTCGGGATCTTCAGCAAAGACAACCGCGAGACCGCTAGATATGGAGTTCAGCGCAATATATTTGACACTTAGAGAGGAGAATCTTACATTTCAAGGTGCCAGTCAATATGGCTATACGACCGAGTTCAATTAGATAGAAGGACCATTGAAGTCTAAACGAAATTGATACCCACCAGTGTAGGAACCATGGCCCAGAATTGTCAGTCACAAAACGGATTGTAGTTCGGCCATCGTCGAAGCCTGTATCGACTGTGTCCCTACGCACTGGATTTTTGAAGTTATAATCCGTGGTAGTCCCACCCCGAACTACCCAGAAGGAATGCTATGTATACTCGTCAAGATACTGGAAAACAAACTTGAAGGTGAACCTACCCCGTGTAGATGCCATGGATGCTAGAGATTGGTATCTCAGCTGTTATGATTTATCGAAATATGTTTGGACTCACGGGTCCACCGTCTACCGCGCCACTCCCATAGATGACCAATTCAATGACCTTGTTCGGCGGTAGCTTATAAACTCCTCCCTTAGGAAGAAGGTCTGCCGCGTTATAAGTGCCGTTCATGACTTGGAGGAAGACGGGAACGGAGGGAGGTTTGAACGTGACATTGTTGACTTCGAAACGTGGTCCTGGATCGTGGAATATGGTGTGTTTGATGGGGATGACAACATCTGCACCACCGGGATGAGGTTCACCGGGAGGCGTAGCATTGTATAAGGCGTGCAGGTTGGATTCGTTCAAGGGTTTGGTACTGATGAATGTTGTCTTTGGCTCGGCGACTGGAGCGCCCTTGTAACGGAATATAGCTGAATTCCTTCCGCCGTCGAAGCCAGGACGCCCTCTTGTAGACCACGGATCCGCTCGTATCCAATAGTTGTCGATTTTTTGATTGGCCGTGACAATCACAGAGTACCGCTGGCCAGCCCAAACTTCCATAGAATCGACGACAAGCGGTGCTGTATATTCACCGTCAGCTTCAATGACCGTCATTTGATGGTGGTGAATCGAGAAGTTGAAAGAAGGATCGCAAGATAGGCCGATGACGCGGAATCGATATCTTTTGCCCTTTTCGACGTTGATGACGGCCAATGGAGTAGCGGTACCGTTTACAGCACGACCGAGACCGTTGATAAGGGTAGCTACGGGCTTTTGAGTGCGCAAAGGCGCAGGTTCGTGATACCTGAATGAAGATTAATTAATCATTGAATTCCTTTTCAGTCTGAAACTAAGATACTTACCAGTCGGCCAATGTAATGATCGTGGATTCTATGTGTCGCTTCAACAAAAGGCATGGGATCCGTATACAAGCAAAGCATAACCCACCATTGTCAACATCATACAAGTCTTTGTAGGGGTCGTTAGGGTCGTAGATGACAAAAGCACCACGAAGGCCGTCACAATATTGAGTCGCTTGATCGCTCATCAATACTCTTGATCAAGCTCGAAAGAACAGGCCCGTACAGTAATGAGAGTGATACCAATATGTTCCAACTTGGTTGTAAGCTGGGAAGTCGTATTGGAAAGATTCCTTGGGAATGATGGGGCACTGTGTAACCATCGTAGCTCCGTCAGCGTAACTTGTGCCATGCTGAAAGATCCCGTGCCAGTGCTTCGAATTCCAATGTCAGTAATAATGAGTGAACCGTACTAAAACAGAACCCCTCACGATAGACGTGGCGCGCAGCATGGTTTTGTTGGTCAGTTCATTGATAACATTAATCTTGAAGCGATCCCCCTTTGGAATTTCCAAAGTTAATAGCGATGTTACATCGGCAACGGTACTCGTAGCGATCACCTTTTTGCCTGTGATTACTGGTCCAGGAAAGATGCCCTCAGCGAGAACACCCCTGCGACGAGATGAGACGGAATATGAAGCTGTAACAGTTTCAACTCACGAACGATTGTAGCCGTCGGGCGAGATGAAAGCGTTCTTGACGACAAGGTCGGCCACTGGACCAATCGTCACTCCCTGAGCAAGTTGTAGCAAGGCGCAAAATCCGAGGAAACGTTTTGGACTCAGCATGATACCAAGTTGGTGTCAAACGAGCAAGCTTGGTCTGCTTTTAAATGCTGGTGGTGTTCCTGAACATCCTTCTCAGTCTATCACAAATCTTCTGCTGCTCAAGATGAGAAGGCCTTCTATGACCCAGAAGATTGAGTCTCGCTGATGGAATCCGGATGTAGCTTCTCGCGGATTCTCGCCATTCGATGTGCAGCGAGACGCCAAGGACAGCTTAAGAGACGATTTATTCGGACAGGTAAGCTACACCATTGTTCCCGCAAGCTAGCGCGGATTTTTTTCAGATGAGGATGAGGCTCAAATGGCGACTCCGGACCTTGCGTGTTTAGTGTATGACTAGTAGTCAAGGGTAGAAGCTTCGCAGTAACAGTGACAACTAGACCTTCCGTACCTTCCGTACGGCAGAAGAATACGTATCGTGTAGCCCATTATCGATTAACCTGAAAGTACACATGTACATTTTTGGTGCTCAAATGTGAGAACTAACATGATCATATGCGTCGCCGTCGCAGTGATAATGCAGGGAGGATCCTTGAAATCGTATAATAATATCAGCTATTCGAATCTGACCGACCTTTCGGTAATGAGGCAATTTGAATGAAGGCGAATCAGCTGTGTACCGTGTCAAGTGCACTCTTTAGGCGGCGGGGACCAATCGGAACTGACGTGGTCTAGACAACCGCTTGGTTATCTAGGCAATTATGCGTGAGCCGGGAAGAGCGGAATGAAGCAGTTAAGTCCAGCATCTTATTGGAATTTTCTCCAATCATGATCAGGGCCTGAGCAGACATACCTGAGTCAATGGGAGGCGTTAGCAGCGAGCCCAAATTAGAGAGGTTCTCATCCTCCGAGCATCTCTCAACTATCCACAGGCTATACTCTGACCTTATGCACTTACCCTCAAACTACAGTGATGAAGCTTCATGACTAAGCTGGGGGTATCTACAAAAGCATCTCAGCTAGAGTTTCCATTGGAACGCCGAGAAGTACTCTCCTAGAGTGAGGGACGATGTTGAACCCTTGACCCGCACTAAAATGATCTCAGATAGGGGTCTTCATCTTTGTGGGTATGTAAGTCGCCTTGCATCTCATCTAGACTCATAACGTGACAAAACGTGTTCGAAGCATAAGATATAAGGAACAGATATGACAGCCACGACAGGAGCAAAGAACAATTCATGATAGTTTGCAGTCAAGAGATGGGCACTTTTAAGAAAAAAGGACACGTGTACAAGATGTGGCACAATAACGTCGAGTCGCTTGACTGAAAGGCAGACAATAATCACTCACTGAGATGATTTCCCAGTTACCCGGGACTGTAGAAAGTACATGGTTATACTGTGTAATTTACTCTCGATGAGGGTCCCAAAACCGATCCATAATGATAGAGTTCTCCGCATCCCCTAGCCGAGGTATACCTTCGCGTTTACGCGATCCCTATCAACATCCCACTCCCTCACTCGCATTCAGTCATCATCACTTTCTTCACTCGAAGAATACTCATCATCACTCGAATACGCCGCACCGTTCGCCAACTCCTTCAACGACATCGGCCGCCCATGGCTCGGTGGCGCCTCCTCCACAACCGCCGCCAAGAAATCATCATCCTCGTCCTCGTCATCCTCCTCCACCTCGTTCATCTGCAGATTAAGCTCCCGCTCAAATTCATCTATACCGATATCCTCGCCCTCCGCATCGTCCGCCGCCCCCGCCGCCTCACCGAATATATCAAAATCGTCCTCCGTATCGACCGTCTTTCCAATCGCAGCAACTTCGTCCCACCCTCCTTCATCCTCGGACTCTGATCCGACTTCGATAGGCTCGGGTGCAGCGACAGACTGTGTCGCCGTAGGTGCAGGTGCAGGTGCGGGTGGGATAAACACGGCCGTCGATGCGCTTGGAAGTGCAAGCCCTGGCCCGCCCGACGGTCGCGCGCGCTTCGTTGGCTTTCCGAATTGGAGGTCTTCCTCGTCCGCGTCGGAGAGGTGATGCGAAGCTGAGGCTGAGGCTGGAGGAACTAGATCTGGCTCGCGTTTGTGTTTCTTGCCGCGAGGAAGGGGTACGGGTTTCGGTGGGGATTTCTGGACAGGAGCAGAAGCTGGAGGCGGTGGTGGTGCCGGAGTTGGTTTGACGGTGCGAGTTGGTGTTGGGAGAGGAGCAGATGAGGGTGGTGGTGGGAGTGGTTTGGAGGCCTTTGTCGATGCAGGGGCCAGTGTCGGTGTAGGGATTGGTTTGGAGGGTTTTGCGGACGGTTTTGCAGAACTTGTCGTTGGCGTGGTCGTCGGCTTGACACGGGCTTGCTTCTTTGGAGGCGGTCGAGGGGGTGATGGTAAAACTTCTCCTTCCTCCTCTTCCTCTTCCTCTTGCCTCAAATTCTTCACGTCCTTGGGTACGATCTCCTCGAAATAATCATCATCTCCTGTTGCATCGGCATCCGGACCTACTGCAGCAGCCGCATCTATGAGTTCCTGCTCAAAGTCATCATCGGCCCCATCATACGTCGTAGCATGTTTACTCGGCAATTCTGCAGATGTCGTAACTAGATGATATTCTGAGTTGCGATCGAAAGAAAAATGACAAAGTACATACGGTCATTGGCACTGGTCCTGGGCTGGTGCGTAAGGGCTAAACCTGATTCGAGTTTCTCCAGAATAAACGACTAGTCGAGTAAACAACATTGCGACATTCACGGAATTCCACAATTCACCTTCTGGACCTCGTCGTATATCAAGATGCAATCCCATTCTTTAGCAAGAGCTTCTTGACCAGTCCACTTATGTGCTTCGGAAGACTACAGGGCATGTCAGCGAGATGGACGGAAAGGTCACGGATCATCGAACCTGACTACTAGGTCGTTCGACAGTGACATTACTGTTCGACCCGACAACTATTCTACCTCTCTTATCAGGGTCTACTGATGGAGGTTTGAAGTTATCTGAAATGGCCTAAGCTACTGAACAACAAAAGGACCATACAATACTCACATCTGAATGAATAGTACTCTCGAAGTGGTACAGCATTTCGTGGTGCACCACCAGACTTACGAGCATTTAGAGCTCGCAGCATCGAAGAACCAACAGTGACCGACACTTGTTGTTGGCCAGTTGGGGGAGTCCATGAGGTACTCATAGTAGTCGGAGAACAAAGACTCGAGTCGCTTAGTACCCCGATCTCCATGTGACATCGGAGTCGCTAAATATATATCAATGGTCGGACCTCGGAACGTTTTCCGAACTTGTCGTCAACTGGTTACTTGCCACTGGTACATTCAACTCTCGGTGACCTTTACCAACGTACCTACTTAAAATTGCCGACTACTGATCTCCGAACATCAACACCTCACCAGGCGTGACCTTCTTTGTTGAATGCTCGAGAACGATAACCAAGAACTCCTGCAGAAACTGAACACAGGCTGAGATCATGGATTCGAATCAACAGAATCTAAGCTATTATTATTATCATTATTGTTCGTTGTTATTCCTTCAAGGACTATCTCTGACTTTGCCCCCGCCAATCGTCTCGACGAGTAGGGGTCACGCGACGATACCAGTAGTATTGGGACAGGTTCTTCAGTTGATTTGTCTATCGATGTACGCTGGAGATGATCGATGTAGTGAATGGTCTCCGAGTCTTGAGCAGCGGCTTAGCTGTGAACAGGTCAACTGCGCCGTCGGCGGAAGAAACTGCGTCCTACGACTGGAACAGATTGAGCTCCTACATCTTGTCTCTTCTGGCCCCGCTTATCTCTGTGCTTGCACACCACCCGATCTACTTAGCATCTTTTCTCCGGAGATTGATTTGCTTGACACTCCCAAGAACGAGTAAAAATACACCCGGATTTCTTCAACCGAATACTTACACCTGATTTGAATGTCACCCTCCGTTCAATGCTCTTTTCGTCGGTGATTTTCTTATTTGCATAAGTAGTCATGCTTTGAGCTTACGAGAGTAGTAACCACTGTCGAAATCCTCAAGAATTTGTGTGACGTACATCACATCAAGATGATTACTTGTGACGAATTGGACTTTTCTGCGGTGAACGTATTGGTGGTTTGGCCACATCATCTCAATTTCCCTTCATCATATCATCGACTTCATCTGAGAACGGGACTCGGTAATATGTATCTAAGAACTGAAAGGTATAGAGATCTGACTCGGTTCGTCGGTTCCTTTTCCAGAAACGATGATTCCAAAACCAGATGGCGAACCCCTTTCTACGTACCCCATGCGCAAGCTCCGTGGTGCTCATAATTGGTCATGTAAACAATTTAGAGCATTGAGGGCAAGTAGTAGAAAGCGGTCTAATATGTCATTGCTAACTATCAGGACTTCAGGCTGCCATAGCCGATGCAGACGAACGTTACCTCGACAAAAGTGAAAAGACCCTTGATCAAAGTCCTGCACAGTGGGAGAAGTTCGAGCTCGAAGTGAGTTATATTAGAATATCTGATTTTCCAGCTTTTAATACTGTAAATCCAGATTGTGGCTCAATTTCCAGAAATCGGAGGTTTTGAAGACAGTTGGCCACTGTTCGTCATCCTGTCTGCCGACAGAAGAAATCAAAAACAAAAAGCAGCACGGAAGGCCCGCGGAATACCAGCATATGATGCAGGCCATCGCCGGATGTACGTTGGAAAGCCCTTGCTTAGGCGCACCGTAAACCACGCTGTGGACTCCACACCAGCCTCAAGAAGTACTGATAGCGGTGTTGCAATTTCCGGATACCTCAATGACGGTAACGCAACAGCAGAGGTATGGATGTCTCCCAATATCGCTTTGTTCAATGTCCAATTTCTTTGGCTCAGCGTTCTTCTGAAGTCACCATGATCTCGTATAGACCAAGCTCAATTGTCAACCAATCTATAGATACAAGACATACTCTAGTACCTCGCTTTCAAGGTGCAGGTAGTGACCAGCTTACGCCACGACGTGTACAAGTGACAAACAGCGAAGAACGCGCTGAGGAATTTCGTGGCCTTGATGGTGGCACTGTTGTGAGCCATTCCACTAGACCTGCCATTTCGTATGCTGGCAGTGATAATGCACGGATAATGGCTGTTTGTCAAAACAAGAAACCTGTGATCGATGCTCTTGCCCTCTTGAACCAGGTCAAAAGTGAGCAACTCAACTTTAATGCGGTAAGATCTTCGAGACACTGAATCTCGAGAATACCGGGCTTATCATTAGTCTTATAGCTCAACGACAGAAGCTCCAGTTCCTCCCATGCCCATCGACGATCAAATGATGAGAGTTCGCTGCTGCTTCAGGCTCTGCTCAATAAATTCGATATGGAAGAACTGATGCCTCTTTTCCATGCGGCACGTGTAACGGCAGACGAGGAACTCATGATGTTTCGGGTTCTGGAAGGATCCGAACGTTTGCCGATTTTTGATGGGGAGGATTTTGCAAACGTCCAGCCGTTCCAACGCTGGATGCTCGACTTCGTTCTCAAACATATTGACATGACATAGTTCGGACACAGTTTATTATTGACTTCATATATCTCGTGTTACTAGTAGGAATGCTGATCACGGCAACAAACTAACTGAATAAAAGCTGTCCTCTGTTTCGACTCCACAGCTTACACTCCGCCCCAGTCAAGTAAGACGACTGACAGCCCATGTTCCGTTCCTCCTCACGGCCTCGCTGAGTGTTCCGTTGTTGTTAGCATCCACGAAAATAACAGAGATGACATTGTTGATCGAGTTGATCGTCGCTGACAGGCTGTGGATGCAGGGCAGAACCTTGATACCTAAGCTGGTGAGGCATTCACTGCAGCTGGATCCGCCTTGAAAGCTACCGGTGGCGTCAGACCAATAATAGTGGCTGAGCGTCAGGTCTCGAGAGAGGAAAAAGACGTGGATCTGTTGAATTTGGAGATCGACAATGACTATCAGACCCCGGGGATGTATAATGCAGAAATGATAGTAATACTTTCCTCGTTCCACACCTTTGTACCAAGAACGGCAGCGGCAATAGGCGTGCCCGGTAGCACCTCGACTGCGGGGGCAACCTGAACTGGGGGAGTGGAGAAGATATGGCCTACGTCGAAGGGACCAGTGACTCCGATCTCGGTTATATTTCCCGAGTTTGTCTGATAGTAAATGCGAGTGTCGTTGTTGCCACTGGGATTCTGTATGATGGCCAAGCCGTTCTGAGTGGACCAAGACACGCTAGGTGATTGGGCCATGGTACTTTTGGCCAAAACAGCTAGGGAAAAGGCCTGCATTCACAATTCAATTACGGCCCCAGTTAGCCCATGAAGGACACGTACAAGGATGGGTTTGAATAGCATTGTAATTTACAAGAGGATCGGTGTCTGAGAGATGGCTGGGGTGCTTTCACAATTGCCTGCGCATTTATCAACCAGCAGATGCAAAGGGCAAATCAATCCGTCTTCCTATGCATCGAAGCTTGGAGAAGCACAATATAAGGTTCTATAATGGAAACTGAATATTGAGCGCCGCAGACTTGACATTGACAGATACCATGAAGAGAAGAATGCAGTAAGTACCAGAGCCTTGAAATCAAATTTAGTATTTTCAAGCACTCGATCTCAAGTGGCTATATTGTGTGCAATGTAGAATTGCATTACTATTGACATAGGCCAGTAAAAGAATCGAATGGGAAGGTACTTACTTACTAGTGCCAGAGCTATAAGCTACAACAAATCTGGGATGCTGCGCTAACCATGAAGCCTGATTGAGCGTGTAGCCCGGGAGTGACCTAAAATGACCTAAAATGACCGCTATTGGACAAGCATCCGCAGTCTGAAGTGTCCTGCAAGATAGTTGATACATATTTTATGGTTATTAACGAAGGTTCGAGAAGTCTGAAAACTCGTACGAAGCGTCAAAATCGACATCAATCGAGGAGCAAATATAAAAGCTAGGTTGTATCTCTTGTATGTGCTCTCAAACTTGCAAAATATGTGGTACACGGGTATAAAGTCACAGAAATCTGTTACACTGCCTGTGTCGAATGTCAGTCGTAATATCTGGCGAGGGTGACTGACAGCAAGCATTTCTGTGACCTCGCTGGCGGGCCTGTCCATGCACTTCTTCTCCTTTACAAGATCTTCCAACCAGTGCATCGACAATGCATTAGCTTGCAGATGATGGTTAGATACAATCAGCAGCATATATATATATATATATGTGTGTGTGTGTGTGTGTGCAAACGAGCGAACCTAGCATCTATAACCGCTTGAGCGTTGTCATGCTAAGAATGAGCTTCTTCGCCGTTCCTAGCTATATATCCTTTGTGATATTTCACACCGCAACCTCCAACTTCGTCCCCTTCTCGCGTATATGCGACATCTGTCCAAGAAGGTCCTATTGCAAATTAGTCAAGGCTATAAGTTAAACAACAGAGTTTTATAAAAATAATCTCCTATATGACCTATATGAGTTGGATCTTCTCTGGATCGTGACTCCCACAATTCATCTTGACACATCAACCTTCTTTCTGAAGTTGTTGCTGTGTTTCTGTCAATCGAGTTCGACAAAAGTCCAACCGCATGAGGGACTCCTTTGTTCATGTTCTCAAGTTAGCAAGACAACATCATTTTGTTGTATGGCCGGGATCATCTCACGCGGGAGGCCTTCATCGTGCACTGCAACGAACAAAATGACGTCCGCATTCGCACTCGCGATCAATCAATTACTAACCCTAATTTTGATGCATCCCTTCCTCCGCCGACTGTCCACCGAGTTGATCTATCAGGGGCGCCTATGTCACCGTGTACTTCTTTTTCTTTCCAATTGAATCGTGAGCACCGATGAAGCCACAATCGCTCAGAATTTGTCATCTGAATCAGAGTCCAAGTAGTCATCATCCCTATGAGCCATGGATTCCGGCGCAATCATGGGAGGCTGAGATGAAGCTTTTGCCACACCCAAGTTAGGATCACCTGTAAATCCTTCCAGCTGATATATATCCCAAATTTGAGCGAGAAGCATTTTATTAACACCTAGGGCAGGACACTTCATGCTTCTTGATGGGACTTCAGGGGGATTATTTGTGCTCACCTGAAGTACCCTAAGATGCTGACTTTTCTAAAAATAATACTGTCTAGATTCCTCAATCCTCTACTGTCCAGTGTTGGCTTCTAAGGGGTATTAACCCCAATTTTTTTGGTCAAGGGTTAAGTCTTAATTACAGCCCTTAATAAGGTTTGATTTCAAGGGGTTATTAACCCTTTATACCTAGATTGGGAATTGGACATGTCACCCCTCAAAATCATCACCAGAACCTTCCAACTTGTCAGCCACTACTGCCAGCCTTAGAATCCAACTCCTCCACATCCCTTCCTTGCTTTTCAGGAGACTAATTGGTGTCCATTCCCATCTTCATAGTTTTTACAACCTTTTTTGCCTCTGAAGAGCTTAAGTGCTTGGAAATGTCTTGATAGTACTGATTTGTTGCTTTCTCCACCGTTGTCGACAACACCAAGCACATCCTCTGCCACCAAATGCCTTTGGCCATGAAACCACATGTCTTGCATCTGGATAATTGAGACTGAACTTACAAGATTCCAGATTCAGACCTCCATACATTATGTGCAGGCCAACAATGACACATGGTGCACTTTCATGATGCTGACACCATTTTGACAATGACAACATGCATGAGTATTGTTACTATATATAGCATAGTCATAATGCGCAGCACCTCCATAACATACAGTAATCTAATCTGGTCATTCTATAGTATCCTTTCTGATCATTGGCTTAGATGTGTAGATGGATTGTATTCAAGATTCCAGAATACACTCAGATTTGAATACTTGAATTGTCTTCACTGAGAGCTATTGCAGAGCAATGGCACAGATATTTCTGCATGTAAATGATATAGAATAATTTTTAGATCCATTTCTAGCTTTCAACCCTGGGAAGAAGATGGGGGACAGCAGCAGGATGGACATGGTCACATATATATTATAAATGAAGATAGTTTAATCATCTTACTTTTTGTGCTTTTGTCTTACCTTTTCAATTCAGCTTGTTTCAACCCAATTACTTCACAGGGACCTTTGAAACATGTTTCTAAATGGTTCATATTCAATTCCTAGACTACTATGCAGGCTGAATATCTTGTTGAATTTATATGTTCCAATGATAACAGGTATTCACTGGGCTGATGGTCCAATCTCATTTTTCACCATCATCACCATCAACACTGTTGACTCTGCTATATCTCATTAATCCATGTCAAACTTGTCAGGACTGCTTTTCTGACTGGTAGATGATATACTCCATCATAAATTTCAACAATTACATTCTTTTTCTTGGTTTACTGAATTCATGACTGGGCATGTGGTATCAGTGGTTTTACAAGCCATTCTAGTCCCTCAATATCATCCAAATTTCATATTTAGTGCTAATATATATTATATACTGAAACTCTAGATACATGGTCTTAAGGCTCAATAATATCAAAAATCAGGCAGTCAGATGATTGGCAGGTTGGAACTGCACTATATTCAGATGCACTGATTCAGATCTTGCCTTCCCAAAGATGTGGTCAGTGTTTTTAGGGTACTTCCTGTCAGCACAAATAACCCCCCTAAAGTGCCATCAAGAAGCACATACTGTCCTGGGTGCTTATTAACAGCATGGCATTGATCCATGAACTTCCAGACCTCAATGTCTAGGGTATCTAAGCTTTCTGCCATCTTCTTTGTAATCTCATCAAATTTATGCTGATCAGTCTTCCTTTATCTTTTGCCAAGTGTGTTGACTGCAGCCTATTTGCAGATAGGACTTGGATAAGACTTACATCAAACCTTCATATAGGAATCATAGGATAAGCTCCTTATCAAGCCTTATCAAGTTGTTCTCTGGGAGAGATACTGATTAAAAAGCAGTCCAAAACTTTTTGGACCTTCTTGGATTTCCCATTGAACTGGAGAACATACCAATGCTAAGGCAGAAAGTATGGATAAAACTGCTATAGAAACTCTGACTTGAATTCCATGCACAAACATATTTAACTTAACAAATTTCAAAGTGCTCTCTTGCATTGTCTTCCATGACCCCTATCACCAGATATAGGCACCCCTAGTAGACCAACAGTTGGTGGAGGAAGAAATGCACCAAAAGTAGGGTTAGTGATTTATTATTGATTGTGAGTTCAAATGCCAACATCATTTTGTTTGTTGCAGTGCACAATGAAGGCCTCCTGCATGAGATGATCCTGGCCATACAACAAAATGATGTTGTCTTGCTAACTTGTGAACATGAACAAAGAAGTCCCTTGTATGGTTGGACTTTTGTCAAACTCAATTGACAGAAACACAGCAACAAGTTCAGAAGAAGGTTGATGTGTTAAAATGAACTGCAGGAGTCACAATCCAGAGAAGATCCAGCTCGTCTAGGAAATTGTCTTTGGAAACCTCTGTCACTTAACTTATGGCCTTGACTGCTTGCAATAGAACCTTCTTGGACAGATATCATGTGTATGTGAGAAGGGGACAGAGCTCAGGCTGAGGCAGTGTGAAGGATATACAAGTGATAGAAACAGCAGAGCTCATTCTTAGCATGATGCCATGACAATGCTCTTACAAATGCTAGGTCCACCTGTTTGCACATATACATTATTATATGCTGCTGGTTGTATCTAACTGATGTCTGCAAGCTAATGCACTATTGATGCACTGGTTGGAAGATCTTGTAGAGGAGAAGAAGTACATGTACAAGTGAGGTCACAAAAATGCTTGCTGTCAGTCCCTCATCAAATGTTGTTTGGCAACCATGACTGACATTCAGTACAGGCAGTGTAATCAATTTTTGTGACTTTATACTGGTGTATCACATATTCAGCAAGTTGATTTTGACACTTCATATGAGTTTTCAAACTTCTCCTTGAGCCTTCATTAATAACTATCCAAGAGGTGCATGGGTAAAAATATAAGGGTACAAGGTTGGGGGGGGAGGGGGGGTCCAGGGTTCTTAAACACAGGTTGACTTTATATCTTTTCTTTGCTTGTAGGGCTTTATAAAGTGAGAAAACTAAGTGAGAACTTGAATAAAAACCAGAATCAATTTACCATGGTATGAAATGGTCAGTTTTTGACATAATTCTGGTAGGGAACCTATATTTGGCACAAGCACATGATCAATGATATCCTCAGCAAGGCATTGGTTGCTCAGTTTTTTCATTGTGATCTCATTCTCAAGTCCTCCAAGTTGTGTTAGAATCTGAAGTGTATCACACCTAATATTACAGTAAGTGTAAGTCCTCAGTTACTGTGTATAATCAACTGATTGACACATACCTAATGTTACAGTAAGTGTAAGTCTAAGGTATGCATAAGAACAATGGGATTTCAACAGAGTGGCCTTTTGCCATTGTATCCTCACTCATTGATAATTCAGCTCACAGTGCTTGTGTGTCGGAACACAACAAGTTGCCCCAGGCCTAGGCATCTAAAACATGACAAAAGCGTCAAAAAAGTGTGTCAGTTCTACTAGGCTATCTTTGTCACTTCTAACTGATTGATTAATGTGTAGCCAAATGTGTTTGATGCATGGAGGCAGACAGATGTAACTGATAACAATTCTCTTTGTGGAGCCTGTGGAACTACTATTGGTGCAGAAGAACTCCTTTCCTATGGATGTCCTGGCTGCACTGAGAAGGTACAATTCAATTATGCTAATACATACGTCATTTGTATCTTATAGTATCACTTAGAATGCCAGAGACTTCTTCACAGGCCATCTGAAAACTGGTTCTGTGATTCTGAATGTCAGAAAAGTGCAGGACTATAGGTATGCAATCGTTCTAAGAGGCGTCTCTAGCGTAGATACTTCCTGGATATTATTGCATCAGAATTTCCCTTTTTAGAAGCGATACATCAAAAACTTCCTTATTTAGTAGGGGGTGGCGGGGGATCCTGACGGCTGCTAAACATAACTTGGAACCTCGTACCCCTGTATTTTTTCCCGCGCACCCCTTGTAACTATTAAATATGTATCAACTATCTTGCAGGTCACTTTTAAGGCAATAAAAGCACCCAAAATCGCGAATTCTTGTCCAGTGGACATGTTAGGTCGACTTCCGGGATACACGCTCAATCAAGCTTCATGGTTGGCGCAACATCCTAGATTTGTCGCAGCTTATAGCTCTGTTACTAGCATGTACCTTCCAATTCGATTCTTCTACTGGCCTGTGTCAATGGTAATGCAATTCTGTAGCGCTGGATACAGTACAGCATGAAATAAAGTGTTTGAAAATACTACTTACTGCATTCTTCTCTTCATGGTGTCAATGTCAAGTCTGCGGCGCTCAATATGCGGCTTCCATTATAGAACCTCATACTGTGCTTCTCGAAGCTTTGGATAAAAGCGCAGGCAGTTCTGAAAGCACCCCAGCCATCTCTCAGACACCGATCCTTTCGTGAATTACAATGCTATTCAAACCCATCCTTGTACGTGTCCTTCATGGGCTGATAATTGGGGCCGTAATTGAATTGTGAATGCAGGCCTTTTCCCTAGCTGTTTTGGCCAAAAGTACCATGGCACAATCCACCATTGTGCCTTGGTCCTCCCAGAATGGCATGGCCGTCATCCAGAATCCCAGCGGTAACGGTGCCACTCGCATCTACTATCAGCCGAGCTCGGGTGAGCTAGCACAGCTCGGAGTCAGTGGTCCCTTCGATATCGGCCATGTTGACACCAACGAAGTCCAATTTCAAATTGCCCCGGCAGCTGAGGTTCTCTCGGGCACGCCTATTGCTGCCGCCGTTGTTGGTAACAACACATGGAACGAGGAAAGTATTACTATTATTTCTGCATTTTTACATTGGGCCTGATAGTCATTTTCAATCCCCAATAGATTCACATCTTTTTCCTCTCTCGAGACCTGGCGCTCAGCCACTATTATTGGTCTGACGTCACCGGTAGCTTTCGAGGCGGATCCAGCTGCGGTGAATGCCTCACCAGCTTAGGTATCAAGGTCCCTGCCTTGTATCCACAGCCTGTCAGCGACGATCGACCTCGATCAACAATGTCATCTCTGTTATTTTCGTGGATGCTTACAACAACGGAACACTCAGCGAGGCCGTGAGGAGGAACGGAAATTGGACTGTCAGTTGTCTTACTTATTAGCTGGAGTGGGTGCCACAAATGTTTCTGCCTCCGTCACGTACACATTAAAGCTCCGAAGTCGAAAGACTGGCAGATACGAGTACATTCTCTTTTGATCATCCAATTAGTTTTCTGCCTTTCCTTCTTGTCGTACGGTATCACAGTTTGAATTTTAACATCGATCTCGATATTTATCTCTACATTGTTCTGGTTATTGTCACCTGAGTGGCGTGAAATGCATTCGTGTTGCCCAACTGATGGCAATTCGTAGTCTCACCCATCGGTCCTGCACCTCTTTGACCACACCTTCGCTACCACACGCCACAGGCCTATGACCATTCTCCAAGGCAGAACTTGTGCTCCCTCCCTGCTAGCGGGGGCCCATCTGTCACGGCAAGAGCACTATCCTCAAATATGACTGCTGCAACCATATAGTCGGCGAAGCAATGTATGACCCCGGACATCATGAACGCGACCCAAAGTTGTATTGGGGAGGAGAGGAACGAACGACCTTGGATGTGCGCCGAAGGATCAAGTTGCAAAATTTCCTGTCTGGGACTACATTGAAGGCATCAAAGGGAGGGAAGCAAAGGCTTCATGACTAGCAGGATATGGCACTGGTCTCGCAAGGTTGGATATAGGATTGAGCTAGCACCCCTTCGGTTAGGTACCGTTTTCAATTGTCAGCTTGAAGGAAGTTTATTCCGGAGCACAAAGGAACGGGCCGTCTTGATTCCTGACGACTTCACGACCATACATTACTTATCAGATATGTACAAATCATATACTACATCAATCTTTCTTCTTCATGTCTGTCTTTTTGCTCCCGATAGAATAAATGACAGTTCCTACAAGCACCATCGCCGCCCCGGACCACATTATGACCATGTCGACCTCCGAGCTGGGATCTTTCCCGTGCCCTATTAGTCCAACCCCAACGACGCTGAGCACAAGGCTCACAGCCTTCCTCACAACCAACACGAGCGTCACGGTAAGGGCGCTGACTCTCGTTGTCAGACGATGAACACCCGAAACGCATAGGAGTTGCGTCAGGGTATTTAAAAGTAGCGGAAGAGCAGCAGCAGGGACGGTTAGCTCCACAATATTCTTCTGTGGGAAGAGAAGATCAATTGACATCCGTGGGCCATTGTTGACGGCATGAAATTGAGCTTTGAGGTCAGATCGGACGGAGAAGAACATCGGAAGAGCAAGGAAGTGGAGATAGAACATGGATTCTTGCCACGCTGGAGGTTCTTTCATTCTCTGTGAAGAAGCTGCTGAACTTGGGGGAGGCGGTCGTCCGTATTTAGAATATGTCCAATCCTGGACAAGACCGAGAAAGCCAGAGAAAACGAGCGCTAGCGTGAGGATAGCGACACCTGTTGCGTAGGTATATGGATTTGTGGATATGTTGTTTGACTTCGGAGAATGGGTAGGAGAGGCGGAGAGGGTCGTAAGGATGACACCGAGCGTCACGAGAAAGACAGAGAATACTTGGACAATCGTGTATCTATAAAGTCGCGGAATTGTTATTAGCACCGTTCGAAATGACGCAGAGGAAAAAGAAACATAAACATATTAATATCAAAGTCACGTACCGTTTTCCAGCGAAGAGCCAACCTAAAAGCATGCTTATAATCAATCCCCCGCTCCTGAAGATGATGTGGACCGCCATCGGTATACGGTATCCAAACGCGGCATTGTTAAGCAACGAGATAAAGTAAAATAAAGCAACTTGGACCAAATATGGAGTGAGAGGTATTTTCCTTGGCCGAAGTCGTGGGCCATAGCGTGTCCATGTTATGTGCTTCGGAAGACCGTGTAGAGATACGATAACAAATTGGAAAAATGTGATCAGAGATCCTGCTTGTGGATATTCAGAGGTTAGTTGTTCCAGTGTAATAGCATTACTAGCAGTGACGACGTAAGTTTCAAGACGAATCAATCTTGATATGACTGACCTGCAGCAGCCTCCAAACACCAACGACAGAGTTGTGAACCAGTCCGATAGAATTGGCGCAATCATAGTGAAGTCTTGTCAGACTCTACGTGGCAAAGTATTCGCGTTGTACCTAGGCAGTAAGCAGCACTATCATCCAAAGCAGTAAGTTTGTCCACTAGCCATTGATGTGGCGGCCCAGAGTTCGAAATGCTGAAACGCTCCCAATATTCAAGGCCACGTAAGTCGTAAGTCGAAAGGGGGTCGGGCCGATTGTTCCGCGCTAATGATTTGCCGAGTAAATACCGGGCGACTTTTTCAGAATTGTGTGATCGCTGTTCATGTTGAGGAGATTCGCTTCGTCTCTTCACTCTTCTGCGAAAACTGGCCCTTTCAAGCTTCCTCCTACGATAAAGCAACTTCTTGCTTCGCCAGTTCAACAAGAGGAACAATTGGTAACGGTCTCAGGATGGATTAAGTCAATACGGAGACAGAAGAATGTCTCGTTTGCAGTGCTCACCGACGGCAGCTCGTCCCAGGGATTGCAGGCCGTATTTTTGGGAAATGGAGAAGGTGTAAAGGTGTGAGTATGATAAATTTTCACCCCACGAAGTACGCCTAACATTATAACTTTTTCAGACTTACGAATGGAGCTGCTGTGCAGTTGACAGGAAAACTCGTTCCTTCTCCTGGCGCGGGTCAGGAAAAGGAACTGGTTATAGATTCAAAAAAGTCTGCGGATCCTCATGCAGACGATCAAATAAAAATCTTGGGTACTTGTGACCCAGAGGTCAGTTCAAATATCTAGCTTTGAACGCTGAAATGTGAACCTCCGTCGTCTGGTAGGCGTATCCCATACAAAAGCAGGCGCTTTCGACGGAGTACCTGCGCGACCATTCACATTTACGCGCTCGTACGGATGCGATAGCAGCTATGGTGCGCCTCCGCGATACTATCAAGAAGAATATTAGCGTGTTCTTCGACGTACGTTTACCTCCACATCCAACATACCATGACCCAACATGTACTTTTGACATAGGACCAAGGCTTCATTTACTCACACACGCCTATCCTTACCGGGAACGATGCCGAAGGCGCTGGCGAAGCCTTTAGAATCGCGCAACTCCCACACACCCACCCCGCTGCCACAGCTTCTGACTCTCTTTCGTCTTCAACAGACAACACCGAGTTCTTTTCGCGCCCAGCGCACCTGACAGTCTCCCACCAGCTCCATCTCGAAGCCCTCGCCACGGCCCTATCGCGCGTGTACACCCTCTCCCCATGTTTCCGCGCTGAACCCTCCCAAACAGGTCGGCACCTCGCCGAGTTCTGGATGCTCGAGGCGGAATGGGCGTTCGGTGGGTCCGGCCGGGTACTCGATACCTGTGAGTTCGTCGAGGCGTGTTTGAGGAGCGCGGTACGTGGTGCGGTGGACGGTGTTGATGCGGGTGTTCTGTGGAAGGACATGGATGAAGCGAGGAGGAAGGCGGTGGTGGATGCGGCTGGGAGCGCGGAGGCGTGGGTGAGGATGTCGTATACGGACGCTGTGAAGGCGCTGGAAGAGCATCAACGTAAAGTACCTGGTGCGTTCGAGTATGAGCCGGGGTGGGGACGGGCGCTCCAGAGTGAACATGAGCGGTGGATCGCAGAGAGCGTTGTGGAGGGTCCGGTGTTCATTACGGATTACCCGAAGTCGCTCAAGCCGTTTTATATGCGGGAGAACGAGGACGGGAAGACGGTGGGGTGCTTTGATCTTATTGTGCCGCATATGGGGGAGCTTGTGGGGGGAAGTGTCAGGGAGGAGCGTGCGGATGTTTTGGAGGGGAAGATGAGAGAGAATTTTGGGGAGGATTTGAGTGAGTATCAGTGGTATTTGGATTTGAGGAGGTATGGGGGTGCACCACATATGGGTTTTGGGATGGGCTTTGAAAGGCTGGTTGGGTGGGTCGGTGGGATTGACAATGTTAGGGAGAGTATACCGTTTCCTAGATGGGCAGGACGGATGTTACTTTGAATTGCTTCCACACTACTATCTTATACTTTCACTTTCACTTCAAAACTTGCATTCGATGGTCGAGCCAAATCTTTTTCAGGCACATCATATGGGCATAAAAAGGGCATGTAGGCTCTGTAAGTCGTAAAGGCATACTCGCTGCATACAGAATTTTTTGACATGTAGAGGGCAAGGAAAGATCGGACAATGAAGTACGTCGACAGAGGAACCAACTCAAGATACTCCAATCTAGACCTCCTTGACCTTGACGGTACCACGAAGCAGACCAGTCTATCAAATAGATACAAAATGAGCATGAGAATGGAGGATGTAAAGAAAGATCAGACGTACCCGGCGAGCGGCAATGAGACCGACTTTCTGTCCAGGAACAGCAGAGCGGGCGATTGTCGAGGCCTTACCGATGTGTTGATGGTTACCACCACCATGAGGATGGTCGACGGGGTTCATAGCAACACCACGAGTACGAGGCCAGCTGAAAAGGTGCAGAATCGTCAGAAGAAAAGCGCAATTAGGTGGACAGGAGAACACACTTGTAGCGCTTAGCCTTGAATTTGTAGTACGCACGACCAGCCTTGAGCAAAGGCTTGTCGATCCTTCCACCACCAGCGACGATACCAATAGTCGCACGGGCACCACCGGAGATGGTCTTCTTTGCACCACTGGGGAGACGGATGCGGGTCTTGTTCTCGTCGGGTGAGTGGCCGATGATAGTAGCGTAGTTGCCGGATGTGCGGGCGAGCGCACCACGGTCACCGACTTTCTCCTCGACGTTGCAAATGATAGTACCCTCAGGGCACTGAGAGACGGGGAGGACGTTGCCGACGGAGAGGGTGGCCTTCTTGCCGCAGTAGACGAAGGCACCGGTGTGGAGGCCCTCGGTGGCGATGAAGGTCTCCTTGCGGAGCTTGTAGCGGTAGGGGTCACGGAAGACGACACGGGCGAGAGGAGCACCACTAAGATTTGAGCATTAAATTAGATGCCTTCGCGCATGAAATTCGAGTGACGAGACTCACCGGCCAGAATCGTGGATGATCTCCTTCACGATACCCCGGACGTAACCGTTGCTCTCAGCGAAATCGAGGTTACGAAGCTTGGCTGGAGCCTTGTTATGGTGAGTGTGCGCCTTGAACTGTATACCGAAGTCGAATTAGCGATTCAAGTCAGTTTCCGTATTTTCCAACGACGTACTATAGCGTGCGAGCGCCTTTGTGCCCTGATGACCCGACCCATTCTAGATTCTGGAGGAAGTACGAATCAGTAACAAAATTCGGAAGTTGCGGTAGACCCAGAAAATTTGGCAGCGCAAGTACATCCATCGACACCAAAGTCAATCCAACTGAAAATCCACCGTTTTCAACGCCGATTTCTTCTCAGAGGTCCAACAGACGTCGCAGAAGCACTTGGGAAGTATTTTGGGATCGCGAAGGGGCATACTCACATCCTAATGTCTTGAGGAAACGTGGAGTCCTGTTGTCAACACTCGCCACCAAACTGGGGACATTACAAACAATACCAAACTTCCCCTTATGTAAGCGCACCCTTGGAACCTATCAGGTCAAATGGATGTATTTGCACTTCGACCTCATAGCTGCTATCGGTCGCTGTTTTTGCTTTTGAGACCATCGCACCTGTCATTTTCCAAAGGGCTCCAGCGATTGATGA
>JABAKA010008130.1:3459-18006 GCA_018857285.1 Termitomyces sp. Mi166#008 | reverse complement strand
CGGAAGTACCGAAACTAAGATACATAGAGGCCAAGTGGCAGAGAAGTCAGCTTAGGCTATGCGTGTGATCTCAAATACCCCGAAGGGCCAGCAGTCGCAAACAAACGCGTCCCGTCACGGCCGATTCTGACGAGAGCCTTGCTAGAGCTACAATAAATAGATAACGATGCACAATCCTAGGCTTTCCTCCTTCTACGGTGATACCAGCATGCCCTCAAGAGTTGCGACAACTCCCATTCGAGTCGATTCTTTCTTTACATGTAATTGGACATATCAGGCCTTTGATTGAAACATAACGATGCAAGAAATTGGAAGTGTGCGAGAGCGTTTTGAACAGATGTATTGTAGGAGTAGTAAGGATTGTAAGGAAAGATGTATCATTCATAATATTCTGGTACAGAATACACTCTATGAGAACAGCTTGTTGACCGATGTGTTTCCTTCCTGGTTTTTCTTGAGAACCTTGAATTTGGGAAGTGTAAGAAGATATGAGTGCGATAGATAGCATGACAACATACCTTGGCGACGGCGAATTCAAAATCTTCCTGTGTGACGTGTTGTCTTCGCTCCCGTAGCGCGTACATGCCTGAAACGAAAGGGTAGTCAGATCATCACCAACGAGGGTAAGAGACGAGACGGACCCGCTTCTGTACAGATACCACGGACTTCGGCTCCTGAACATTGTCCCATCTTCTCGGCGAGGGAGCGGAGGTTGATTCCTCGTTGGAGAGACATCTACAGAGGGGGGAAGTGAATCAGGATGTTGGAGGCAACTGGGGTAGAGCGGGTAGAGCATACGTACCTTTCTAGAATGGATGCGTAGAATGGAAACGCGAGCTTCTGGACCAGGAGGTGGGAACTCGATTTTGCGATCTATACGTCCAGGACGGAGGAGGGCAGAGTCAAGAATGTCTGTAGGGCGAACGAAGGGTGCATTCAGGAGGTGGTACCAAGCAGAAGATAAGCCGTTACGCACCGATACGGTTAGTCGCCATGATTACTTTGATGTTCTTGGTCGCTTCGAAGCCGTCGAGCTGGTTGAGAAGTTCCAGCATCGTACGTTGCACCTCGGAGTCACCGCCCCCACTTCCGCTCTCTCCACGCGAAGAGCCGATAGAGTCAATCTCATCCATGAAAATGATGCTTGGTGCGTGCTCGCGTGCCATGACGAAAAGCTCCCGAACCATCCGGCTACCCTCGCCAATGTACTTCTGCACCAGTTCGCTGCCGCTCACCCTGATGAACTTGCAATCCGTGTGGTGCGCCACCGCACGTGCGAGGAGGGTCTTGCCGGTTCCTGGAGGCCCGTAGAGCAAGACGCCTTTGGGCTGCGCGATGCCGAGGGAATCGAAGAGCTCGGGGTGTTTCACGGGGAGTTCGATGACTTCTTTGATTTCTTTGATTTGTTTGTCAAGGCCACCAACCATTTCGTACGTGCTGTCTGGGACCTTTTCGACCATCATGAGGGAGACGAGGGGGTCGACTTTGTTGGGAAGGATCTTATGGATTGTGTACGAATCAGAACGTAGGGCAACGCGGAGTGTTGGTGTAAGAGCATTGATGTCGATCTCGGAGTCGAGGTCGACGACTTTGTGTGGAATAGTTAGTTGGCGGTGGGGTGGTGAGATAGTGAACGTACTGTATTTCCCTTCGGGTTGTACCTTGACGAGAACTTTGTTCTTACCCATTACTTTGACAACTTCGCCAACATAGCTTCCTGGTTCGTGGAGTAGTTGAAGCTCTTCTCTCAGCAATCGAACTAGAGACGAGCTCAGTATGGATTGCTGGTACACAATAGCAGCGGTGGCGTACCCCGCGCATTAAGAGCATTCCGCTGTGCCTCTAGTCGTCGTAGATTCTGAGTTTTCTGATTTATGGTAAGCTCAGCAGTTTCAATCTTTGCCTGATAATACGATTTAATGCCTCCGGTCGCAAGAGGCGCCCTGGTTGCCGTCGCCACTGGCATGGTGAAGATTGAGAAAGGTGTACGCGTCGCGGTCACGTCACGCATCACGCAGAATTCATTCATTAATTGGATATTGATCGATAAATCCCTGACCCTCGTCCTAACTTGTGAACTTGAAGTTCCTCAACAGAATGTCCTTCCTCAGCTTCTTCCTTCCTTCATCTATGCTCTCCATCTGTGCCAACGCACGGTCCTCCGGCATTCTCGCCAGCTGCGTTTTCGTGCGCATACGTGGCCGACGCTCTACATACCACTCCCAAGCAAAGCGCACGACTTCACCATCCGCATCGTACGGTGTCGGAATCTCAGAGTACCCTGGACGCGCGGTGGGATGCCGCACGTATATCGCGGAACATGTCGCAAAGTTTGGTTCAATGTACGCGGGGATGAATAGCCATGGCGAGGCAAAGTGAGGGAGGTAGAAGGGTGTAAGGTTATATTGGGGTTTTGAGGTTGGAGCAGGTGCTTCCTTGCCGAGGGCCGCGTTGATTACGGCAAGTTCAGCGGCGGTGGGTGCAGCCTCATCTGCAGACACAGGTTTTTTTGCCCCTTTGGCTTGCTTTTCGAGGTCTTTTTCGCGTTTGGCGTCGACTTCCTTGACAAGCTGTTGGTAGTTGTTGACGTCGTACCAGTTGGGGCCGTTTGGTGGCTTGAAGAAGCGGATTGCGCTGGGATCTACCGAGACCATGTCTCCCGGTGCTAACCGCGTGTTTGCGTTTTGGTGCTGCAGAACGTGAGTCGAGCAACGCAACCAAAAGTTGAACGAATACGAACCTTCTTACCGTTGAGCTTGACATCCCCATGAATGATAAGCCTCCGGGCTTCATACACGCTGTGAACGAAACAACAGCGGAAGAGGAAAACGTCGATTCTTCTCTCGACCTCGGAAAACATCAAGCTTCCGACGGGCGCCATACCCTTGAGGGCCTCCTCCTCTGCAAGCTCCTTCTCTTTCTTTTTTCTGAGCGCAAACTCTTCCAAGGACGCCTTGTCGTCACCCAGGACTTTACGTTTAGGCCGCACGTCGGGTAGCGTCTCCGGGAGGAACCAGCGCTTGAACACTTTTTCTTTGATAAAGTCGCCATGGTACGCGCGCACGACGGCCTTGGATCTCCAGCGTTGCTGGAAGAGAGTCGAGCTGGCGGATTTGAAAGTGATTTCACGCTTTCTGGGTCCGTCAGTTCGGAGGTAGAGGTTGTAGAGGTTTTTGGGCGTCCAGCTCTGCGTTTAATTAGCTTGGAGTTCAACGTAGAAAAATAAAAAGAGAAGCGTGCACCATTCTGGGCAAAGCCCGCTTAATACTGAATATCCCTTTGTCACGCATAGCTGAGGAGGGGACTCAACACGGTGAATTCAGAAATTTCGAAATTCAGCTGGTTCAAACTCCGCTCCTGTCCTCCCTCATGGTCCTCGTCCTTGTCATTGGCGACCTACACATCCCCCACCGCACTCATGACTTGCCTGCAAAGTTCAAGAAACTTCTAGTTCCTGGAAAGATACAGCAGATCCTGTGTACTGGCAACGTTTGTGACAAGGAGACATATGAGTACCTCAAGACGATCTCGCCTGATGTGCATGTAGCTCGGGGTGACTATGACGAGGTGTGTGGCGTATGCCAGAGAGAGATAGCATGTTTAATTTATGGTGTCTGCCAGAGTGCTTTGCCGCTGTCGATTACAGTGGTGCATTCGCCAATCAAGATCGGCGTCATCCACGGCCACCAATGTATACCCACTGGCGACATCGACTCCCTCAGCTCGATCGCTCGGCAGATGGACGTGGACGTCCTTATTTCCGGGCACACACATACGTGCGTTCATTGCATGTTCTCTGCAGCAATACTCATGCAACTTCGTCAATGCAGTTTCCAGGCAATGGAAATCGACAACAAGTTCTTTGTCAATCCTGGGTCTGCTACTGGCGCGTGGACTGGTGCACACAATGGGTACTTGTTCGTTCTTTCCCGTTGAACGCACTCTTAAACCAATATCACAGGGACCCAACCCCTTCATTCGCGCTCATGGACATCCAGGGCCCAGTTATCGTGACGTATGTCTACCAGTTAATCGAGGGTGAAGTGCGCGTGGAGAAGATCGAGTGGCGGAAAGAACCTGAGACGGTCCCCGGAGCACCAAGAAGCACGGTCATGCCTCAGAATATACCGAGTCCAGCGCCAGGCAGTCCGCAGAGTGGGTCGGTTTGGTAGTTTCAATGTATGTCCAGGACTATGGGTGGTTTGTCCCACGTGTTGGTCTATGTTGTAGACCGAAATGGCGTGGAAGGCGTGCAATCGCCAGCTTTGGTCGGTTGTGTTCGTCATGATTGAGCGTTCGTTGATTGTAAGAACTTTAGGGAATTGTACGTGTATTGAGTAGCAATATTATCCTTCGCATCAGGAACACTGCCGTAGGCATCAGTATCAATCCTCCGGTTGGGTTGGGCTTATATTTTGGAGCATATCTTCCCTCTCGAGGCTCCCCGACCGAGATAGCTATCGTGAGGAAACTGATGAACATGCTCTCATTCTGGTGGTAAGGGGGCTTCTTGACATTTCATCTGACTCATAGTGATTCTAACTTTGAAGTTATATTAGGTTGTCGTGGCAGTTCGTAACCAGCCCTCACGCATCGTACTGCTTCCCCTCCTCAAGCTTCTACCCGTATCAATTCCCCCTTGCGTCTCCTACCCTCCTCTCCAATTACTCCAGTCGACGTCCGTACCAGGTCACTGTTAGGAAGATAAAGCCAGTGTTGGTCGATGCTGTAATCTCGAGCAAAGGGCTCTACGTTCACTCTTGTCTAGGACCCATCGAAGAGAATAATGAGTAGCAGGGATATAGAACAGTTTTTATGTATCAACTGACCAAGAGAATGACTGGACAAATTCTAGACTGTCCCCGCAAGTACCCTCCAAGTAACTTTATCTTGAATATCATGTCCATGGCCATCGTTCTCTATCAAAACATCTTGCGGAAGACACGTTTAAGCCCATCGGAAATGTGGCTCTCATTCCAATGTAATGTCCCGCCATATGCTTTCAATTCTCATTACGGATAAGTAGATGAGGGAACAATTGAGGTGAAGAATCATTCTCAGTGTTCCTCCATGTGAGCTGTGTTGCAACCTTCATCAGTCAAATCGAGCATGATAGTAGATGTAAGTGAATTTATGAAGTGAAAACACTTCAGTTCAAGAAAGTGGCTGAGAAGTTCGCTACCCCTTGACTCTACCCCTCTAATTGTTAAGTGGCGAAGCACAAGCGGGAACGCAGCGATTTGTTGCTATTATCTCCGACTGAATTACGGAACGCGGTGATAAAAGTCACGTGATCGATCGATCGTTTGGCAGAAACTGTAAGCCTTTGCAGAGTAGCAGGAATGTTCACAGTATCTGTGCTTGGTCCACTCGGGACGTATACCCACGAAGTGAGATTATCTAATGCACAATAATTCATCACATTTCAACATCGGTCTTCACTAGGCTGCCTACAAATTGTTTGGAGCAAATGCTTGCTATGATGAGAAAGGCACCATTCAAGGAAAGTTTCTTGTGTTTATCTAGCCCAAGCTGAGGCTCACTCATCCCAGCCGTCTTTGCCTCTCTTTCTACCACAGACTCAGGTCTTGTACCACAGGAGAACTCGATATTTGGTAATGTTGTCGAAACATATGACTCCTTGCGCAGTACAGGGTTTGTTTGTGGGGAGGTAACGTTGCAAGTGCAGCATTGTCTGCTTGTGAAGCCTGGCGTCAACCTCCACGACATAGAAAAAGTTCTTAGTCATGAACAAGTTCGTCATATGTTCTTCAGTGTCCAGATAAGGTTTGACCAGGTTCATTCTGAGCATAGGCACTAGGTCAATGTCGTGACTTCATTGAAGCTCACTTCCCCAATGCATCACTGGTCAAAACATCTTCCACAGCAGCAGCAGCAAAATGTCTTCTTGAAAGTCCTCTGAACTGTGCTGCCATTTGCTCAAGAGTTTGTGCCACATTGTTTGGCTTAACAATACTCTTTGAGGGAATTCAAAATGAAGCTGGTGTGTAATTTCATAATTTGATCTAGAATATGTTTCTCAAGTTCATGCTTCAAGCAAACTTCACTCGCTTCTATCTCATTGCTCGTGATAAGGATGCTGTTATTCCTGAGACAATCCATGAAAAAGACTCAAATCGAGGTCTTGTTCGGGTCTCATTAGAACCACCTAAGAGTTCACCATCTCAAACTATATCTCAGATTCTAGGAGCACTGAATATGGATGTGTTACGCATCGATCGGCGACCATCCCTTCAAGGCAACTTCTCTAACACATACTTTATCGAAATCCAAGCAAATGCCACTCACCAAGGGAGGGAAACCTGGCTTTTGGCTGCTTCACAAGCTGTAGAGCATATCAAACAAGCAGGAGGGGATGCTCAATTGATAGGATTATGGTAGTACACTCTGACAAAAATAAGATGCTGTCAGAGTTTGATCACAGAATAGTAAATAGAGAAAATGTATACCTGATGCCCGCAGCGTTCAATGTCAAGCTTCCCTTTTGCGAGTCTTGAATGCCCTCAATAGTTCTATAACAAGCGATGTAAATAGTCTATTACAATAACTCGAATGCACGAGATAGCATGGCATAGTAGTCCTGTATCGTGCGACCCGGCACTAGATGACGAAAGATATTCCACGAAGGTATACACCCCTCCTCACTCCTCATCACTCTCAGTCTCGTACCCATCATCCCCATTTCCTCTTGCGCTCTCTTTTACACTCCCAGTCATCTCCACAACAAGCTGACTGCCTCCTTTGAGCACGTCCACGTCCGCAAGGCGTGTACCAGGCTTCCATGGTATCTCCTTGCGCGGGTAGGCAGATACGAGCTGGAAGCCCCACCATTCTGGCGCGGAGGATAATTGTTTTTCCAGACACGCTTCGAGGTTGACAGAGTCCCATGCATCGCCCGCAGGTGAGGTCGTAGGGTCTTCGGATGGAGAGAGAGAGGAAGAGATGAGTTGGGCGTCGACGAAAGCGTAGAGAGATGTGAGAGATTGGGTAGGGGGGAAGGTGTGGATTGTACGTCCGCCAGCTGGGAGGCGGATGGCGATGCGCAAGCCCCCAGCAGAGGATGAGGAAGTGAGTGCGCGTCGGATAAAACGTCGCCAAGATAGGCGTGTCTGTTTGAGGCGCTCGAGGGCGAGTTGGTGTTGGCGTTGGCGCTCGGCATCGGCCTCCTGAACGCGTGCACGCTCCGCTGCCTCGCGTTCTGCAGCCATTTTAGACTCGATGCGCGCACGGTCGCGGACTGCGGTGGCGTGAAAGGCGGCGTCTTGTTCGGAGCGGAGGATGCGGTCGCGTTCGCGGGCGGCGTTTTGGGCTTGGATACGGGTGAGGAAGGGTGTCACGCGGGGGAAGAGTTGGGTCGTTAGGTGTGCGGAGAGGGTCGAGGCAGAGGTGGGACCGGAAGGGGAGCCTTGGTGGCGGGATAGGACAGTTAGGGCAGGGGAAGGGTTGGAGGACGGGCGGGAGGAGGAGGAGGAGGAGGAAGGGTTGCGCCGGGGTTGGAGGGCAACAAAGGCGACAAATGGGTAGGTTGTTGCTTGGAGTTTTTCGGCAGCTGATGGGAGTGTGAGTCGAATGTGAGCAAGGAAGAGAGTCCACCTTACCACTGTAGGCTTCTTGGTCGCGGACGTCGCCACCCCAGACGACGACGTCGTTGTCATAAAGGAGGCGAACAAACTCGGGGTTGGTAAGGGTAGACCTAGGGGTTGTTGGAATCCAGCTGAAGATAAAATTACAGAAAGTTAGATACCTCTTGAACTCTGGGACATTGTCATGTTCTTCGCTGACGAGAATGATACACCCGATACGTGCCTCGTGCTCACACGTGCGCAACGCCTGGTCGTAGCTGCCGAGAGTAAAGTCCGGAAGCACTTTGGTGTCTTCTGGGAGCCTCGAGCGGGCAGTGAGAGTGGATGGGCCTGCAGCGGCTGGGTCGACAGCGGTGGTTCTACCGGTGCTGATGGAGACGGCGCCTGTTTCCTCCTCTAGCTCGCGTACCCAGCGGTCGGGGCCCCCGAAGCCGCGGCGTGGTCGCTGTGTGTAAAAGGAGAGACTGACGAAGCGGAACTGGGGAACGGGTATGCGCAAGAGACCGAAGATGAAGCGGAATATGTTGGAGAGAATGTGGAGGGGAACGGCAAAGAGGGCACAAAGGGGCCTCGCTACGAGCTGGTACAGAGACGGCGGACGACGCGGCGGAGGGCCGTCGTCTATCTCAAAACGCTGCATTGCAGGCTGCTCGAAGAGGAGGTCGACTGCGCGCTGTCGGGTCGTCAGCGGACCAGAGCGCGGAGCACAATGCACGCCAGAGCTCACCTGGACATCCCAGCCGACGCTGTCGAGGACGCTGATGGCAACATCCTCGTCTGCACCGTGGACGACAGCCTGCAACGCTGCGAGCGCGTCACGCTGGCCGGCGTCGAGGTGGTTCATCATGAGTTTCTGAATTTGGTTCGAACCCCGCCCGCTTCTTGGATGCTCCGCCCACGGCTGACACGTCTGCTACACGCCTCTGGCCCTCGGAGAGCTCTCTTTGACCCCAAAACCGTTGAGCGCGCAGAGGACGATGTCGACGTTTGTATCGTCGGTGGCGGCCCTGCCGGTCTCAGCGCCGCCATCCGCCTCAAACAGCTCGAACGCGACCGCGGCAACGAAATCCGCGTCGTCGTCCTCGAAAAAGGCAGCGAGGCCGGTGCACACATCGTCTCGGGCGCGGTCGTTGAACCCCGCGCACTCAACGAGCTCCTACCCGACTGGAACCAACTGCCTGATCATCCTCTGACTACCCCCGCGACCTCGTCGAGTATGCGTTTCTTTACCGAAAAATTTTCTATTCCCATACCCCATCCTCCTCAGATGAGCAACGATGGAAACTATATCGTTTCCTTGTCTGCATTCACCCGCTGGCTTGCTTCCGTCGCCGAAAACGAGTACGGTGTCGAGATATATCCTGGCTTTGCAGCTGCGCAGCTACTATACTCAAATGGAAACGACTCTACGGATCCATGGGGCAACCCTGCTCAGAGCGTGCGCGGTATCATCACCAACGAGGTCGGCCTTACAAAAGGGTTTACACCCAAGTCGTCTTTTGAGCCAGGCATGGCTTTCAACGCCAAGGTTACCCTCCTCGCAGAGGGTGCACACGGCTCTCTTTCCAAGCTCGCTATACAAAAATACAATCTTCGGAAAGAGTCTCAGCCCCAGACCTACGGCATCGGTGTAAAGGAGGTCTGGCGCGTTGATCCGGCAAAACACCAACCTGGCAAGGTTGTACATACATTAGGGTGGCCGTTGGACATGAAGACTTATGGTGGCGGGTTCGTTTATCACATGTCTGATGGGCTCGTCTCGCTGGGCCTCGTGATTGGTCTTGACTATCCCAACCCCTACCTGTCGCCGTACCGTGAGCTACAGGTGAGCGCCTTTTTCAATTCTCATAAACTCTTTCTAAATTATCATCTAGCGTATGAAACACCACCCATACTACCGTGACCTTCTCGCAGGTGCCGAGCGCCTTGCATACGGCGCACGCACTCTCAACGAGGGCGGACTACAGTCCGTGCCCAAGCTCCATTTCCCCGGTGGCGCGCTGATAGGGTGCTCTGCGGGCTTTGTAAACATCGCCAAGATCAAGGGCACGCACAATGCGATGAAGAGCGGGATGTTAGCTGCGGAGACAGCGTATGATGCCGTGCAGACAATGGAGGAGGGCAAGGCGGCTGATATGACCAAGTACGACGAGGAGCTCAGAAAGTCGTGGGTTTGGGAAGACCTCAACGAGGTTAGGAATTTGCGGCCGTCGTTCAACACGGGACTTGGTGTGTGGGGAGGAATCGTGTATTCCGGGATCGATTCGTTGTTGTTCAGGGGGAGGGTACCATGGACATTTAAACATGCGGCGGCGGAGGAGATGGAGAGGGTCAAGGAGAGCGGAGGGAGTCTCGATGCGGCACATACGGAGGGGGCGCGAAGACACAAGCCAATTGAGTACCCGCCGTTCGAGGCGCCGCTTTCGACGGACTTGATGACGTCTGTTGCGCTTACGGGGACGAATCACGCGGAGGATCAGCCGGTGCATCTGAGGGTTGTGAAGACGCCCGAGTTTGCGAGGGAGGTTGAGAGCGGGGAGGCTGAGAGAGCGGAGACGGGGGAGGTGTTGGAGGGCGGGAAGGTGGATAGGAAGAGAGGAAGGAGACAGCATGTGCAAGTTAATACGGAGGAGTATGCGGGGTTGTTGGGTAGGGCGTGTCCCGCCGGGGTGTATGAGTATGTCAGAGCAGAGGAAGGAGATAGGGCTGCGGAGGAGGAGGGGTGGAAAGGGACCAAGCTGGTTATCAACTCGCAGGTGCGTTTTGTTCTTCTTCTGCTTTGGAGAGGTTTAACTGATTTAATGGCAGAATTGTATCCATTGTAAGTTGTGTGATGTCAAAGTGCCGACCCAGGATATTACATGGACCGTCCCTGAGGGTGGGGGAGGTCCAAAGTACAGTGAGTCGCTTTGTTTAAGCTTTCACTGGCGCTCAACAATACACAGGTCTCACATAAAGAGAAAAGGATTATTCATTCATAGATATAGCACATTCATTCATAGATATAGCGCAATGTCACTCAACTTTGCTGTTCCCAAGCATTTCGAGATGTTGTAACTCCTAGGAAGAACTCTTTATGGCTACAGTAGTAATCTCATGGTTCTGTCCGGTCAGCGTCAACAATTGATTGTGCAAGGTTGCCTTGGAATAAATCAAAGCGATACTGCAATCATGAGTCTTACATGTACTTGTATAAAATCCGGTGTCTAGGCGTAAGGAACTGCAAAATATCCTGCCACTGTGCAGGAAAGTCGAAGCGAGGGTTTAGCCGCCGGAAATCACTCAAAAATAATAAGTAATCACTGCCGAAAAGAGTTATCTAGCCGTCTCTTCGGTTTGAAACAGAGTAGCTTTCAATTTTCTGTCAGACATCTCACCATCATAAGTGCAATGGCTAAGTTATTCAAATGACTATCAATCCATACTATGGTACCTATCTTTTGCTATCTTTTGCTAGTGTACAACCACCAGGATAACAATCATTATCCCAGGTCCCATTGCTCCAAGCCTGCAGGTCCAGGATCTGCTCAGATTCCTTAGGTCCAAAAGTAAAATATGCCCGCTATGGTAGTAGTGGGTTTTAGTTGTAACGAGGCTTGCAAAATCACCGCGCTTAAGATGATCATGTGATGTGAAATGTGCCCCACATGACAAAATTGAAAATTGTTCCTTCTTCATTTCTCCCATCTGAAACTCACTTCTGTCAACATGATTGTTCCTATTGCAGGAAAAATTATATCAGCTTGCTTTGATGCATCTTTGACTATGTCACAAATATCAAAGGAACTACTGACTTCTATTTTACTAACTGCGATCACATTTATAGGAACTTCAGTTTGTCTTCTGTTATCCCTGTGATATGACAAGGAAAAGTTCAATTGGTTTATTGATGTGCTTATCATGACTGATTCTACATTTACTCTCAGACTTGATGGATTTTCTCTCTTTCATGAGCATTTGATTCAATGTGGTTCCTTTCCTTTTTCCTCTGTATGTTTTTGCTGTTAACAATGCAATTGCAATGTATGTCTATTTTTTTATATCTTTGACTTGAACATAACAACTTAGATGTGCCTTGACAGGAACACAACATGTGTTCCACCCCACATTCATCAAATTACAATTATAATCATAATCCATCATAATCCATGTCACATCTTGGATGGTTGCTCCTTGCTCTTCTTTGGAAACCCCCCTTCTGATGAACAGCTGACAGCATCTACTTCTTCATATTAGTCCTGCCATGTAGATGATCTACTCTCTATTTAGTTGATCCTTTCCACTCATCTTTCACTTTACATCCTTTTTTGGATATAGTATTGTTATTTATGCTGTGAAACCACAGAATTCAACCTTCTAATGAGCATCTTTTGAACTTGCAATTGCTTTGCCATCATGTTGTGTTTGGATTGTGCAGTAATTGTTGTGTGTTTGCTTGTATTTAAATGGCTTGTTCTGATATGGTTAGTGTGTTCAGTCACTTGTTCAATCCTGTTTGATTTTACTTTTTAGATCTACTTTAATATTTAAAGATATCATGCATACAATATATGTTGCTGTAGGCCATGATAACAATCAATGTTATTCTTAAGTACATATCAACTTTTCAATGATCTGCTATTGCTCAGTTCTGTAGAGTAGGAAAAAATATACCAGTTTTTTTAGAGGAGCTTTATGAGCCAGTCCTTCTGCTATTGCTTAGTTCTATAGGGTAGGAAAAAATATACCAGTTTTTTTAGAAGAGCTTTATGAGCCAGTCCTGAGTGCTAAGATAAATTCTCATATCTGAATATGGCTATATAAATAAGAGGGAGTGGAGGGTGGGTAGCAAGAATTTTGTATTGGTCAAGTTGCATATACTATTGAGCACTTATAAAAATGGTTTTATCCCTCCATAAAATGAGTAATGCACTTAGAGGGCAATTTTAGAAATGGTTTCATCCCTAAGAAACTATATGTTTAGATTGCTCTTTATGATATCAAACCATGTAGACTGATGCAAGCATTGGTCTTGTGAAAGGGTACCTTTAATATGACTAATGATCTGCTATCACTCAGTTTTATAGAGTAGAAAAAAATATACTGATTATTCGGAAGAGCTTTATGAGCTGGTCCTGAGTGCTGAAATGAATTCTTGTATCTGATATAGCTATTCTCTATAAAGAGAGTAACTGTTGAGTTTGTCAAGATGATTTTGAGAGATTCAAGAAGAAACTGTGCAATTATAGTAAATATATGACATGAATGCAATACATGTGATGTTGTCAGCTAAGTAGCTAGGGAAACAATGGCATCATAATAATCCCTAATAAACTGAATCTGCCAAGGGCAATGATCACAATATATAAGTACAGTCTGCAATTGCAAGGACTGTAATGGGACATATAAAAAACATAGAATTTTTATATTTGTGTGCATTAGTAATTGTACACTAGGATGCTTTCACAAAGAACATATCTGTGATAGCTAAAATATATACTCATTTAATATTTGATAGAGTCACTATGTCTGCTGAGCACAAGAGCATACAAAATAATAGAATGTTTGCATATGTAGTGTTGGAAAGAGTCTGTTGTTTACTGACCAGTAGCTTGTATAATGTGAGGAGTAACACCCACTTCAGTAAGAAAAGTTGCTTCTTCTGAGCAAAGAGGTTGGCCATTGAACAAAGTATCAAAGAAGTAATGAAGTTGTTTGATGAAAAAAAATCTGGTCAGAAGACACTCATATTTGATGAGCCATAGTTTATGTTGAAAGGGAAATCTTTTTTGACAGCTATTCCAGTAAGTGATGAAACGTTTGTATGGGTCAAAAGTATGTTTGCTCTTCTGAATGATTACTTAATTTCCTTCAACCAATGTGTTAGCTTTGTGCATTGGTAGAAAGAAGAAATAAGCATCATTTGTAAAAGACACAGATAAGGCTATTATAATCTTCTGATGATCTCATGAGAAGATGTTATCAAGTATGGTCATCTCATTCAGTTTAAGTAAACTATAGAATCCAGTGACTAGAAATATGAGAAAAAGAAAATTATCATAAAAGATAGATCTATAATAGTAAATTATAATGTGTAGTAAGTTGTTTCTAGATAGAGCTTATTTTTGTTTTATAGGAGATAAGAAACACTTTTTAAAACCAGCTAAAGTCTTCTTTACTAATGATGAGTTTTGCTCTATATAGATATCAAAGAAGTAAATCTTTAATTGATTGCAAATTCCTGATAAATATGACAAGATAGATTTTCAATTGATATGGTGTAATATGTATGGTATATAAAGTGAGAGTGTGTCTGCAGTTGGCTTAGTTTCCATATTGTAAAGCTTGATAAAGTTGAGATTGAAGTTAAGTGCTGATTTATATGAGTGAAAAATAGCATCTTTGATACTGTAATTTACTGTGATAGAGTGTTCATAAATTAAATGCTCTCAAGTTCAGATAACTCTCTCAGGTTTTTAGAGCTCCAACTGTCAGCATGATTATTTTTAAATCTTTGTTAAAATTATTCAGTTAGCATAGTATTGTTCATAATCTTAAAGATTTTTTGCAAAATCTTAAAAAAGCTTTATACTTGCATGCACAACATATTATATGAAAAAAGGACATTGAGAGTGTGACATGGCCTTTCATTCTCTTCTCATTTTTGAAAGATAAATTATGCCATACATTTTGTCAATAAACTAGTAATGATGTTTTATATAAAGATGTATATGCTTGCTGTGGAGAGATTGCATTAGCATCCACTTGTAATATTATTCTTCACAATTTTTTAAATTTGAGCATCCTCATACATTCTTTTTGTTTTTAATTGTGAACTGCAGCATGTGCTCCTTTTGGCTGTGGTTTCTTCAATTTCATTTTCTTATTCAGACCTTATTAATTTGATCCTCAATTTTTAAAGTGTTTTTAAAGACAGATTTGTATTTTATTTACATCTTTATGA
>JABAKA010008129.1:0-24089 GCA_018857285.1 Termitomyces sp. Mi166#008 | reverse complement strand
AGCAGCTGTAGTCTAGAACATTCTATCTTGGAAAAAGGGTAGCTTAGAGAAAAATAGTCTAAAGAGGGAATTGCTATAACTTCATAGGCCCCACTTGACAACATTAACGCTCTCATGACGTCTGAATTAGTACATATTTAGGATAGGCATGCTTACCAATTTTTCCGCTTTAGTAGTATAAAAGGTATATAAAAAGTAGAGAAAAACAGAGAATAGCCCAACGTTGACCATGGCAATGTCAGAGAACATCGTTCTAAACGTTCTATGCAAGGAGTTCTTCCTCACTACGTCCTACGTCCTACGCTCTACGCTCTATGTCGCCCTCATGCAGTTGGTTGGCAGCTTTTGTTAGCGCCACCGCTGCCAAGTCTCTAAACGCTCTAAGTCTATGCTGCCTCTCCCAAGGCACACTACGTGCTTGGCGCCTGTCACTAAGCATCCACGTTGCTATTGCAATAAATCTACGTGCCTTTTGAGGCATAGTCTAATGTCCTGCGCTAAGCGCTTGCAGCGGTAGTGCCACACCTTTTGAGGCATAGTCTAACAGGAGTATTTGCCAGCACTACTAGCCAGCCACCCCCCCTGCCACTGCTGCCTCATCCTCTGCCACCGCTGCCTTATCCAAGGTCCTTCCCCCCCTCCGGTTGCACAGTAGTTAGCAAAATTGACAACAGTTGCCGTTGCCAAGCTCGTCGGCAATAACTGTTGCTAAGACCATCGCTAGTAATTGGCAAAATCAACAACAGTTGCCAAGCTCGTCGCCAGCACTTGTCAGCAAGAAGTGTTATCAAACTCGTCGGCAATAACCGTCACCAAGTCCATCGCCAACAACTGTCAGCAAGAAGCATTGCTAACATCGGTCGCTAAGACTGTCACCAAGACAAATTGCGGAGAGGAGAAATTTAGCACCTTGAAGGTTTCCATTGGCACATCTACTTTCACCACTATTCTTTCCACATCTCACAAACCTACTACAGTTTAAAGTTACAAAAGTTCCCTTAGCTCACAAAGTCTATTAGCTTAGTTAGCCAACAAGAAGCTATCTCTACGTCGCCTACAGTTTGATTTCTTTTGGACCCTGCCAAAGCCCGCTTTACTTACTTTGTGCTTTGGATCATTTTCCTTATAAGTAGCCTACAATCTACCTACTTTCTGTTGATAGGTTGTTTGTGTCTTGGAATGAGAGCTCATGTAGATCTCTCTTTCTAGCATGCATTTAGGCGACCGAGCATGCTATTAACATTCATAAAATGGACAAAAAGAACTAAATAAACATCTGTAAATATGTTAGTATTAACTAATAGAACAGAGCAGAAGCAAGAGCTCCCATTGTGATGATGGTCTTTGAAGTAAATCACCCTCTAGTAACTGAAAGCCTTAATGTTGCTCAGGCAGTTGAAGTATGGCTCTTAGATAGTGAGTATATTCCAATTTTTAAAGCATGCCATATTCAACATCATGGCCTGCATGACATTGAACTTATGAACATTCTGTTGTTAGATGCAGAGTTTCTCAGGAGCTGCAGGCACATGTTTATTTATTGAGAAGGAGCTAGAGCAGTTCTGTTCACTTGGCTTAAGTTCAGATTGAGTGGTTGGCTGAGGCTGAGAAAGGCATCAAAAGTGCTGAAGCCTTTGTAGCTGGGCACTCTAGCACATGGTTCTGATGAAGAGGGTCTTGCTTGGACTCATAGCTCATGGAGAATTGCAGCAGTTGGTCAGAGTTGAGAGGCCAGCTTTGGAGTTGAGAGGTGGAGAAACTCACATTCAAGCTCCTTCTCATTCTTTGCTACTCTTATTGCCATATTTGCCTGGTTAATGTTGTTAAGATGGCTGTTAAATTTGTCATAGGTGGCTGAGTTATTAGTAGTTGACTGGTCTTTCAAAGCAGATCTGTTGGTGAAGTTGAATTTGACAAGAACTGTGTAGGCCATCATGTAGAATGCATTGTTGGAGCTGAATATCCTCCTCCAAAGCTGTTGAGATGAAAGTCACTGAAGAGAGTGAGTTGGAAGTGAGTGGCTTCTATGCAGAGGCAGAGGCTGCAACAGTAGCTCAAGTGAAACATGTGGGCTGCTCAGCAAGTGTCCCTATCACTGCAGAAGTAAATAGCAAGAGAGCATTCAGCAACAAGGTTACTTCTGTAAGATGCTCTGTTGCCTTGTTTAAGACAAAGAGAGCCTCAGCCTGTCTAGTGTCAGCCACTGCTGCAAAGTTAGCACAAAAGTTGAGCCTAAAGGCTGCATCCTCAATATGACTGAGATCTTTGGTGACCACCAGGTCCACGATTGTGTTGAAAACATGATCTAAGATTGTGTCATCCAAAAGGAGCACCACTGCAATGGTAGCGCTCTTTATTTCTGCCAGTTTTGAAGTCAATGCTGCTGAAAGGAGGATGTGCACCAGTTTCTTGTGGTTATAATGTTCAGACATCAGAATCCAGCCTTTCTTCTTCAATTAGGAGCATGCATTTGTCAAGGGACTGGTCTCTAGACCATCCATTCCTAGCTCAGCTTAGCTCTGGATCTTTACTTCTGAGCTGCCTGGCCCTATCTTAACACCTTCCATTAACATCTTCTCTACCATTTAGATCAGCTAGCCTCATGGCCACTCTATGTCACTAGCACAGCTTCTGCCAAGCTCTGGTTGGTAAGTCTGGCTCATATCAGCACTCTTGGCATCAGCATGCTTGATAAGCCTAGTACATTAGCTGATAGTTGACGATTATACATCACTAATACATACCGGCCCACTTAGCCAATAGCTCATAGTTAGCAGCTCCTGCTTAGCATATAGAAATTAGTCATAGTATTAGCTGATATAGTATATAGGATGGACTGATGCATGGTACATTCCCAGTCCTATCAATAGCAGTGTTTCTGAGTCTACATATTGACATGACTGTGAGTGCCTCCAGTGACAGCCTCAGCTCTCACCTCACCTTTGTCTTCATGCTTCTTGCTCACTGCTTGCCTCTTGTTCACTAATGCTCTGGTGCTTGGCTTGCTTGCCACTCGATGTCTTCTGAGGAAGAAGGTAGAGTGGTGGGTAGTGGCTATAGTTTCCATGGATGGCTATTTCTCTTACAGCATCATGCTGAGACTTGATCAGGCCAGGGTTGTTAGCAAGCAGAGCCTTGATGCCTGAGATAGTTGGATGTGAGGTGAGTGACATTGGAGTTCCATCTTGAGTAGGACTGCTGATTAAGTTTTTGGCAGGGGGCCTGCCTGAGCTAGACATGCCCACTGCCATTGAAAGGGGGAAAGGATGGAAGAGGGTAAGCAGATAAGCAGGTCTAAGAGCCTAAAGGTAGTCTAGAGAAGCTGAAAAAATTTATATGCTGTCTACCAACCTAAAACTACCAGAACCTTGGAAGGAATGGTGGTAGTATAGGTCTAAGAAGCATCCAGCTTAAGCATTGTTATCATAAAAGCAAGGCCACAACCAAATGCAGTGAGGTTGTGGCCAGATTAAGCATTGTCATCATAAAAGCAAGGCTATAACTAAACACAGTAAGGTTGTGGCTAGATTTAAGCATTATCATCACAAATACAAGGCTATAACTGAATGCAGTAAGATTGTGGATAGATTAAGCATTGTCATCATAAAAGCAAGGCTACAACCAAATGCAGTGAGGTTGGGGCTGGATTAAACATTGTGTTGGCAAAGGGTTTGGAAGCTTTGCTCCCAATGAGCTGCAGATTTATTGTAGTAGGGCGGAGGAGAATACAAATGAAGACCATGTAAAGATGTGGATTCTGAGAGGCTGTCATTGAGCATGAGTTGATGACAAAAGAACTAGTTTTTCCATAAACTTAGAGTATTGTAAAGGTTCTACAAAGCAAAGGGTATTGATTTGGATGTGGAGAATACAAGAAAAATGAGATTGAGGGAAATAAAAAAAGAGAGGAGCAATTTTGCAAAGAGAGTTTAAAAGAATTGACAAGATATGGAGGATTTAGATTGGAAAGCAGTGGAATACAAAAAAGGATTGTTAGTGTGAGATGAGGGTGGACCGATGAGGAAATGTTGGTGAGGGATCAAGAAAAGTGATTGGAGGAATAATAATTAAAAAATAAGGTTTGAACATTGTAAAACCAACTGTTGGTCCATTTTGGAATCAAGGAATGATCAACAATCTGGAGAAACTTTTAGATTTGTATAAAAAGTCTTTGAATAGAATAAAATAAATAGACTTTTCTATCCCAAGTTTCAGGCTTTGTTCTGAGTCATTTTTGACATGCTTGAAAAATTGTTGTCATCATCTGTCTTGTTGTTCTCTTGACTTCTTGTCTGATTATTTCATTAATCAAATATTTCATCATTATCACTGTTGTTGTTTGAACTAGTCAGCTGGTCACTCATAACAGTGTCAAGGCATTGATTAAGGCCATTTTCATTGTTTAAAGTGTACTCATACATTTTAGAAGTATTAAGTGCCTAGACCAATCAACATTTGCCTCCATAATTTTATCAAACCCTGTGTTTGTTCTGCTGAATGCTCTTTTTGCTCTGCCATGAATACACATGTTTCTGGGACTTCTCTTTAGTCTTTTTACTCTATGTGTCAATGCTTTAAATTCTCTTTTGATTATCATTTGCAAGGTATAAGTACTCTCTAAAGTATCATACTGATTCTTTTAGATTCTTTCATCTACACACTTGACACCCTTCTATAGCTAGTGACCAAGACAGAGGTTTTTTATGTTGGAACATTGGGCATTATAAAAGTATGTGTTTTTTCTTATCTAAAGTTCTAATTCCTTTTATAGCAAGAACAAAATGAAGGTGGCAATGTTGTCTTTGAACAGTCACAACTCATCAAACTCTAGCAGCATCAACATGGTTATACCAATGCTCACACAGTTAGAGCATACTGTACTTTAATGGCAATCATGTTAAAAACTTCTTGAATTTGTTGGAAGAAAATGCTGATAAAGTGCAAGTGACACATTCAGAACTGCTAAGCTATGTTCTTCATTATTATTTATATTGAGTTTATAAAATTATAGAGCACAAACCAGCCTTGATGAAGAATGACTGAGTGGTGACTCACACTTTCATGATTGACTATTATAGTGCAAATGATTTGGCTGTGAAATCATCACCAAACAAATTACATGTTTAGACAAATAAGCACAGCTCTAAAGGAGTCATAATGTCTAAACAGAATGTTGATAGATATTACAGACAATTTTGCAACTATAATCAGGCATAAATGTGAAATGTATGGTCAAGCAGGAACCCACCAAGCAGAATATTAAAACTGTCCAAAGTTGCATTAGCTGCTTGATGATTGACAGAGCAGAATTACCTTTACTGACAAATAAATTGGGTGGAGTTGCTTTGAGGATTAAGGCTCAGAGGTTGATGAAGAAGGAAGCAAAAGAGAAGGCAGTAGAGAGAAGAGACTTGCTGCTATATATGATATCAACAAAGCTGGCAGACTTTCAACTTGATGGAAAGAACTTATTGTTAGAGGAAGTGCTAGAAGTTTCTATGGTAGAGGTAACTCCAGCTTGGAAAGCACTTGTAAGCTTAGTAGCAAGGACTCAAAAGGAGACAACTGAAGAGAATGAGCAAAAGCATCAAGATAACAAGAAATTGACTATGCTGAAACTGCACAAATTCAGAGTTTCAGTTCATTCAATGTCATTGATGATTAACACAAAAAAAGGGGATATGAGAAAGGAAAAGGAGAAGAAAAAGGGTGGTGAGAAATTAAAGAAAAAAAGGAAGTCTCATTCAACATACCACTTTATATTAACAATGCAAGAAAGACTTAACACTGATGCCTTGAAAACCCAAGTACTTGATTAGATAACAATCACAATGACAGTTGAACAGTTTCTCAAGAGCTCTTAAAAATTTCAAAAGAGAATGGTGAGCTTCATAAGGATACAAAGAGAGTATACTGACAAACCAGTCTTGATGACAAGAGTAAAAGAATTTAATAAAGAAATTTGTCCTTGTGGATGTATAGAAGCAAAAACAGATGGAGTAAACAATATGAACAATAATGTGGAAGACTCAAGAAATGAGTTCATTTTGTTGTGAGTGCACTTTAACTATAATCCTAAAGTCATTTCAGAAGAAGTGATTGAAGTTTAGTATGTGTTAGCTATCAAAATGCTTAAGAATCTTGTTTTGCTCTTCACAATGTTGACAGAAAAATTTAAGAAATTGTTTAGAAAGATAAGAGTAACATTTATGATGGACACAGAGTTAAAGCTGGATTTATGCTTGAGAAATTTATATGAAAAGATGAAATTATCATTGAATTTGGATGGAACATGATGGTATTCAAAGGGATTCATAGAGACCTGATGAGACTGGTTGGATGTGCTAGAGACATTTTAGTTAAAGCGAAAAAATATGCATTTGATTATTATTTTTTCATGAACAGGGCCATAACTGAAGCAGAAGTGAACAACATTATCCTGGGACAGCCTTGGCTTTAGTAGTATACAGCATCAATTCAGAATGATAGAGTGGGAGGGATGACAATGAAAGTTTGGCAAGAAGGGTATAAAAATGACTGAGCAATGCTTTTAATACTTTTAATGGCACTGAATGCAGAACAAAATAAAGCCTTGCTATTCATCTTTGATCATCCTTGAAAATGCTTGTTTAAACTGCACATTGAGGATATAAAGAATGAGGAGTCAGAAAACTGAGGATGAGTGCAAAAACAAGGTCTGATGATCAGCCTGCATCCATACCATGTCTTGGAGGAAGTCTTTATGCATTAGTGGAATTGTATAAGGTTGAAGAGAAATAAAGGACAAATGAGAGGACAGAAAGCCACCAAAGACATATGATGCAATTTTAAAAAGAGTTGTGCATTCAGTGCCAAGTATTACAAGATTGCAATCAACACTGTAGATAAGACAGGTGTTCAAGACAGAGATGGAGAAAGGAAACAAAGTAATTTTATCATCAAATGTTCTGCAACAAAAGACAAAGTATAAACCAGTAAAGAGGAAAGTGCAATCAGTGCTGAGGTTATATGCTGAACCCTAAGGGACAAGTATTCCATTCTATTGTGATTCCTATACTACCACCATTGCTCTTGGAATCACCAAAGCTGGAGGATTGATTTTTCAGCAAAATTAACTAAGGAATGACTCGATCAAATTTTAGCTTGAATTTCAAAAGGATTTCTATGGCCAAAAGAAAGGTATCTTTCTTTATGTGATGAAGAGTCAAGAGAATGCACTGACATTTGAAAATTTAGAGTAAGGCACTTTTTCTCCAAAATACTTTGACAATTACAAGATTTCAGTCATTGAACATACTCCATGGATTCAACAGTTGATTCAAACACCAAAGGCAATAGAAAGACAAATAAAGGAAGCATTGCTGGCACAAGAACATGCTGGGAAATTTGAATCTTTGATGGCATCATATCATTCACAAATTTTTGCAGTTGTGAAGAAGAATGGGATCAAAATAGTGCAGAACATACAGAAGTTAAACAAAGTCACAATTTTGAATGTAGCTTTACCTCCTTGAGTCAATGATTTTATAAAAGGATTTGTGGAGAGGGTGGTTTATGAGCTCTGTGATTTATTTGCAGGTTATGATGGGCAGAGACTAGTGGTGAAATTAAGACCATTTATGACATTAGATCAAATGTACAATTGTTTTTGAGAATAGTGAAAGTGGGAAGAAAATAGATTCACAGCTTTTTATTGGTGGCAAAACCACTCACAATGCTCATATAAGGGAAGGAAAGTGTATTTTATCTTGAAAAGAAGGAAGAAAAGTTGATGAATGAGTTGAAAGAACTAATAATGATGGCATCAATTTTAAGTGTCTTGAAGTACAAGTTGGCATAAAAACATTCAAAAACAGACATGATACTGAGAAAGAACCTGGATGGGTTAGTGATGGTGACAGTGAATTTGTGCAAAAATGGGGTGGGATGAATTTTGCATCAGTACAGGGAGAAAGAAAAGAAACCAGCACTCTGAGTCATACACATTTAGCAAAGTGGAGTCAAGATATTCACAGTCAAAATGCAAGTTATATGAGTTGTTCAGGATGCTGAAGACACTAAGACACAGGGTTTGGGGAGTACATTTTAGAGTTGATGTAGATGCTAAATTCTTAATGAAAATAGTCCAAAACCTGGACTCCAATGCATCAATGACACAATGGATCCTTTATATTTTGCTGTTTGACTTCTCTATTAGTCATGTTTCAGCATGGTTGCATCAAGGTCCAGATGGGTTATTAAGAAGGAAGGAGCCAAGAATGATTCTGAAAGATTGAATGCTAAGGAGTTTCTGGATATATTTATAAAGAGAGGAGTTTTGAAACATTTGCTATTATCTTAGATCAATAAAAGTTCAGCATGAGCACTGAATAATCAATGACACAGCAGCTTTGACATGCAAATCTCCAAAGACCTTGCTCTTTATATTTATTGAATGCCAAAAACCCCTTTTGCCTCATTTTGAACAAGTTCTATTGTGATGTTCATGCCATTCTTTGGTACAGCTCTAAAAGGGATTGTGAAGGACATTAAGACCTTCAATTTCGATCCAAGTAGGTTGGAGAATGATGAAAACAGACAGGAGTCATTGGCAAAAAGAGCATTACTTAAGACAATAGACTTGTTTATTTACTTAGAGAAGGAATTCAAAGTCAGAAAAATTGTGGTCAAAATAATGGAAGAGGTCTTACTGAGAGAGGAGATTTGAAGGCTGAGAATAACAAAATATTGAAAAAGGTTTGCAACAAAACCAGAGGATGGAGTTTTTCCAATTGTGGAGAAGTCATTGGATGATAGAGAGGTGATCAGAAAATTCAATGAAAGAGAGAACAACAGATACCAATATTCAGATGTTTCATGCAATTATAAAGTGACATGCACTGTTCATCAATTTGAAGTAAAGAATAGAGAAACAGAAGGAATGTGAAGGAAAATAAAAGAATACTTGGAAACATTAAAGATCTCAATGGAACTTGTGATGGAGAAGGAGAGAAGGTCTTTTATTCAAAGGATGAAGAGGTATTTTCTCCATGATAATAAGTTGTGGCTCATGCAATCTGGAGGAAAACAGCTAAAACTGGTGATAGTAGATAAAGAGAGGAGAAAAAAGCTCATAGCAGAGGCTCACAACAATGCAGAACATAGAGGCAGGGATGGAACTTACAAAACTCTCAGCAATTGATTCTATTGGCCAAATCTTTATGATGATGTGGTGTACTTTGTTTGGTCATGCAATATTTACCAGCTTTGTTCGAAGATAAAATCTCAAATTGCCTTTTCACTGATGTGAAGCACTGCCATTTTGCAATATTTTTGCCTTGACACAATTTATATGGGAGATAGGTTTGTCAGAAAGAGATTTTTATTGCAAGGAATGGAGCTGTCAATTAGGTGGCCAGAGGAGAGAGCATCAAAAAACAATGATTTGGAATTGTGGAGTTGATTTATATATGAGAATATCATTTGCAGGTTTAAGCACATTCCAGTGTTTATTATGGATGGTGGGAAGGGGTTTTTAGAAGTGGCAGAGTTCATCTATCAGCAGTATGAAATAACAGTAATTGTTTCATCTCCATACCATTCAGAGAGCAACGATATCATGGAAAGGAGGCATAAGACTCTTTACAATTCAATCTTAAAGGCATGTGGGCACAATTTGCACAAGTAGCCATTATTTGTATTAATAATTAATTTACTCTTAGCTCATTGCAACAGTTGAATCACAATGCATCATTGTCTCTAATTGCCAGTTGTCATGTCATGAGCCACTGCAACTGAAGATATCAAACACCTTGATTTACCTGAATGCTGCTCAACATGTGGAGAAGTTGGTCTGAGTGGGGCTGATGATAGCATGCAGATTTTTCTAAACATGTGAAGCTGATGAAACAAAGCCACTTTGAGAAACAACACAACAACCTCAGCAACAAATTCTAATGTGCACTAGTGTGTGATACAAGGGCAACTCCTGGCAGCTTTCCAGTTACTAGGACTCTACTAGAAGAGAAAGCAAAAGACTACAAACTTTACTACTGAAAAAATGTAAATGAAGTGACTTTTGAAATGTAGATTATTAATGAACTTTTGGAAAGGCTTTACTTGGTAAGCTAAAGGGGGTCATTGGTGGAAAATAAAAGTCAATGAAAATGTGATAAGCATTGCAATAGTTAAGAAGGAAGAAAATGTTAAAACTTTTGAAACACCCAAGAAGGATAACAGTTTGAAAGAGTGGCACATGATAATGTAAACATAACAGTAAGAAATAGGTGGAAAGGATTAACAGTGAACATAATAGATACTGGCAGAAAGGGTGTGTCAGCAAGGAAAAATGCCTGAAGTTGACTGATTATGTTACAAAACACTGCCAACTGTCAACAGTAAGTGGCCTGAAAGCAAACTTAGCACACTCATGACAATGCTTCACAACAGACTTCTGCCCAGCAGCAAAACTTGGCCCAGTGGCAACAGGCAGCTGGAGCACTCTGAAGAGATTTCCTCTACCACTTATTGCACCTTGTTTAGCAATAAACAAGCTGTCAATACAACTTTTTTTTATTTAAATGATGTGACAATGCAAGCTAATTACTAAAGTACCAATAAAGTTAAGAAAAAATTGCAAAATGAGGGACATTTTTTAACTTTTTAAAAAGTGGTGAGAGAGTGACTGAGTGTTCACCTGTACAATGACAGTGATGGTGACAGTGCAGAGGATGCACAGAAAAAATGAGACATTTCAGCCCTACTGTCCTCAGTCCAGCATCTGCTGGACCAACAACAGCCATGAGTCTGCAAGGTGGATAGGATGATGAAAAATATATGTGCTTGATCATGACTAAAATGAAAATGAGCTTTGAAGCAGCAGCAATCAGAGAGACTGGTTATAACTAGAGTCAATTGCTTGCTGTAGCTGCAACTTGTACAGTATATATATCTCTAGATAAGTAATATCAAGTAATTCAGAAACAGTCCATAATGCTTTGTTTTTATCTAAGGTAACATTTAAATGTAAGATTGTCTCATGTTAGGAGTGGACTGGCACCATCAAGAATGGAAAAAATGTACTAGAAATGGAAAAGTAAGTAATTGTAAGTTACAGTATATATTTCACCATGTGAATGTTTTTGTTTTTATTAAATTTTTGCTTTTAGCCACTTTTTGGGCTTATTACCAGCTTGCATCATGGGCATCGAGGTTGATGGTGTTGTACCAACAAGAAATCATCTGGAATCTTTCAATGCAATACTGAAACACAAGTACCTTCCTCCATGGATACATTCAGGTCATTGCCTGCACTTTGACAGCCTGATCTGTATTATCACCACACATATCCTGCCTGGAATCTTTAATTATTGACAGGCTGAAAAGGACTATCCTAAATGGCTCATTACTTGCTTTTCTGCACACACTGGAGGTATGAATTTGGCAGAACTTTTTAGGCAGACTTCACAGAGGTAGATGCTACAAATCTCTTTATCTCCATGCTGGTGGCCAGCAGACACATCCTGTGATGAAGAAGCCAGGAAGATACTACAACTTGGACAGATTTCTATTACACATGGGTCACTGGATCCCTTCAACAGCTATCAAGCCATCTGCCCATCAAACAAAGCTGATGTTCTGAATCCATATCATTTATGGTACACTGTTCATATCCATCATGTTGGCATTTCTTCTTACACTCGTCCTGATTATTCCTACACCAATGGTCATGCCAGCAAACATCTCCATGCCCCCCGTATAACAATAGACAGCTGGGTCTATAGTCATTCATCTAGAGCATCCTTGTACGTATCCTCAGTCTCCAGGAGATGCGTGCGCAATTTAGGATTGCTATATGTCAGACTAACTGTCTGCCTATACAAATTCCTATGGTGATCATGATCAAGTAAATTTGCAGAACCTACTTTATTCGCACTCTCACCCTCAATAAACAAAATGTTCTAAACATCAGTCCAACTTACTAATGTTGAGATCAAGGAGAGATGACTACTCGCATCAAGTATTGTAGGACGCATGCCTTATTGAGCCCGCTAACTAAACTGCGAAATTGCTCTGTGTATGACAGGATAGATGTCGAACAGCGTCTTGCAGTAGGTTCGACACTCTGCGAGACGACTTCGGCCCTCTGCCTCTAGTTCGACCTGTTTCTACAGCTGCTCTGGTATTTGCGCCCATGTTCATCTCACGCATCGTGGCACACCAAACATCCGAGGATGTGGGAAGCATGGATTTGTGGCGGTCTAGGATTTCGGAGATCTATGAGGGGACCTGTGAGCTGCGCACCTTCCGTGGATCACTGGAAATCGAACTATGCTGTGGTAGATGAGGCAGTCTGCGTGGACTCTATTCCATTTCGGGCGGATGGTGTCGGCGTCGGTGAGGGAGCCGTCCTGGGGTGGAACAACGGTTCCATCGGTTGTAATAATACCGGAATTGATCCACCCGCACCAGAGGGTGAGGTCAGAGCTGTGACGCGTAAAGTCGGCAAGGAGGTTGAGGTTGGAGACAAGGTCGGGTCCGATATCTTTGAGAGGCTTCTTGATCACTTCAACGGGAAAATTGTTTATTTTGTTTACGTATGCAGTATCTTCATAGATCAACTTACGAAGAGTCGGGTCGACCGGTATCTGGACGGTACAATCCATGTTTTTTGTTGATGCTGCAATCTGAAGAACATTTGTTGGTACCGGGAAGATGAAAAGAGAAGACAAGGTACCTTGTAGAATTCCTGTTGAACCTGTTCAAAGACAGTAGTCGTCTTTTGGGCCTTTTTCTGTGCTTCATCAGCGAGTATGACAAGATATTCGAGCTGTTTCTGCCGCCGCGTTCGTTCCACGAGAATTTGCTTCTCGTTTGATGTAGCAGGGTTGGTCCAAAGAGCCACAGCAATCTTGCTCATTTGATAAGTGATGTGAACAACATGGATACTCATATCGATGGCTTCGACATAAGCTTGAATCTTGTTAATGATTTTGTTGATGGTTGGTCGTGCTTCGGGCGAAGACCTCCCAGCAGCAACTCAGGGTACCGAAAAGATGGGAATAAATAGGCGTAGACTTACGGATCTTGGATCAAAGTGTAGGGTAAAAGACGTTCAAAGGCTTTTGAGGTTACCCGAGCGAGACTGCTGAGATCGAGAGCCTCGAATCCGTGGGTGGTTGGAGAAGTGGGATGGGTCATATCAGGGTGCTATAGGGATAGAGTGCGTGCAGATGTGTCGACTTTTATAATGTATTTCGGATTCCCGGCCCTCGAACACGAGTCTTCAATTCACAAAGGGTGGTGCTGAATGTATGCAAGTGATGCCATTCGACACGCGCTGGAAGCGTATCACTGGCACGAGTCAGACCTCGTGTATCAGATTGCAAGTCGACCTTGAGTCAACCTTAAAAATGAAGAACTTGGGAGCCAAGGGAGCCAAGGGGAATCTGAATAAGCCCTCAGATTCTCAACATAAGGGCCTTTGAACGATGGGAAGTCCTAATCAGGCACCTGGAAACTGCCATCTGGATTAGTGGTGGAAATGAAGAACAGCTCTCTTTATGTTTCGACATCCTCTGAATCCGAAAAGACGGCAGAAATGGAGCATGGTGGCTGAGTCAATTGAAATGCATAGCCTTCAGATGAGATATAGTTTCTCCGCGCGTCTTGTTTGTGTGATGATCATCGAGAAATCTCGAAGTGGAGAGTTGTTATAATCGGAAACCACGAGGAGACGTGTGGATAAAATCAGCTCCGAAACGTTTCATAAATGCTGCGCAAGGGATCATTCGTATAGCAAATGCATGGGAATTGGGTCGTGGCTGATTATTGCAGGTGGTCACATGGCGGTTTACGCGTTTGGCAATTCCGGCCCCAAAGTGACGCGTCCCTGGTTCCTATAAATCCGCTGCCAGCATGCATTCAAGTCATGTCTACCTCCATCATCGTCTCAGCAAAAACCCGCAAGAAGGAGATACAGGGAAGGCCCGACCATTGGGACGACTCCTCATGCTCCGGCTTCCACAACCCATGGCCGAGCTGGAGGAACAGTGACTTCAAAGATATGCTCTATGTACGTTGATTATTTTTTACTGACCTCTAGTACGTGCTAACGATGCTGCCAGCTAGTATCACAGTTTTACAGATTCCCAACAGTGACCAAAGAGGCCAGCCGCCTCATCCCGATTCGCAAGCCATACTGGGACGCTGTAGAGACTGCAGAACAGAGACAGAAGGACAAGATCAAGTCAACGTGGCTCGGACATGCGTGTTTTCTCATTGAAATGCCTTCGCGCTCGAACTTTAGCGACCGTGGAGCCAGAATTCTCTTCGACCCTGTTTTCAGCGATCGCTGTTCTCCCAGCCAATGGATCGGTCCAAAGAGGTATACACGTGAGTTGGACGCTTTTGAGGACTTGTTAGCGAATCTTATTTCGATCTAGAGCCACCTTGTAAGATTGAAGAGATACCAGAGGTGGACGCCGTTGTGATCTCGGTGAGTTTTCCTCGACTAACACATCCAGGTTGTTCTCAAGTTTCCTTAGCACAACCATTACGACCAGTGTGTATCGTCTTTCATTGACTGATCCAATCTTTCTTCAACTCTCACTTTCAGCCTTGACACGCATACGATCCAAGTCCTTTCCAAACGCCCTCACGTCCCACATTTTTTCGCGCCACTCGGGAATGGCAGTTACTTCCAGTCATTCAGCATCCCTGACGATCACGTTCATATTATGGATTGGTGGGACACCAAGCGCGTGGAAGTGTCCGTTCCCGCCACAGAGAACAAGGCAGCGCACAAAGTTACCGTTGACATTTCTTGCACGCCGGCACAGCATTTCACCGGGCGGTCACTCTGGGATCGCTTCAAGACCCTTTGGGCAAGCTGGGTGGTCGAAGAGGTGCACCCACAGGGCGGCGAGCCCGGTGTGAAGGTGTTTTTTGGGGGTGATACGGGATATCGTGCCGTGCCAGATGGGAAGAATGAGGACGAAATGCCAGTATGCCCTGTTTTCAAGGAAATTGGGGAACGGTTTGGTGGGTTCGACTTTGCGATGATTCCCATCGGGTGTGTTGTTTTCATCTCGTATGACTAGCACGCGGACTTAGATGTGGATGATGATAGGGCGTACATGCCGCGTCAATTCATGTCGCCGATTCATTGTGCTCCGCAAGATAGTGTACGACTCTTCAAGGACATACGCGCGAAGAAAGCTCTGGGGATGCATTGGGGGTGAGTCATGCATGTACTAGGGCTCTCTATCGATGACTAATGCTGTGTTTTCGTCACCAGAACTTGGGTCTTGACGACAGAAGATGTCTCTGAGCCGCCCAAGAGGTTGGCCGAGGAGTGCAAAAAGATCGGGATTGAGGAAGGGGCTTTCACGGTTTGCGAAATTGGAGAAACATTGTTCTTCTAATCGGCTCCTTTTTAGATTCTTTTCCTTTTTCTTTACTAGAAAGCTGTGTATTTATGCGCACTAGAATGACCATTCAATGACATGTATGTGCTCTAGGGAGGATTCATTTTGCGGGAACCCGTCGCAAATTGCACTGGAACCTTTTCTCAGTGACTCTGGCTCCTTCCTAAACCTTGTGTATGTAATTTAAGCTTTTCGCAAGATCAACCAAACATTCGTTGGAGATTGATCATGATATTGATGCATGATCCGCAAAACTAAGCTTTATCATCCTCCCTTTGTCTTCCAAATCCGGAACATAAACGCGTTTTATTAACTGAAAATACATTCAAAACTGTCGACATATCCACATGTTGCAGCCCTCGCTAAAAAGCAACAGCCGCTCTCCAACTTGAACCGCTCTCGCTTTGACTCGTGGTCAGGTGCTGATTATCGCAAGTCATCCGAGCAAAGTGATAGAAACTTTCTAGGTAAGCTTCCGCACTAGTCTGTAAGAGAGTGGCTCATGTCTTGAAAGAAGTCAAATGACGTTTCGACGATATTTATGTCTTGGCGTCGTTGATCATCCCTGCCTGATACTTCTTCTATGCCGACGTGATCTCCCTGGAGCTGCTTCAGTTCCCGATCTGGTGATTGTGGCTCGCCTTCGAGCTAACTCCATCTGTGATTCTTGCTCCCTGTACCGTCGGACACTCGTGATCCGGCTCGTGGTCCTTGCATTGTGACATCAATATATCGGCTTTTATTCCAACAGTCGAGCTCAAATTCTACGGTCCTCTTCATCTCGGCCAGTCTTCGATCCTGACGCAGAACGTCCCTTAAGCTAATCTTGAAGGTTTTCGGAAACCTTCTCTCGTGCAGAAGTAAATCGCAAACTCAGACACAACTGTTGCCATCTTGGGCAGGATTTGTGGGCATCACTACAGCAACGCGCCCATCGTGTTACACGTGGTCTCATTTACACCGGACCATCTCGACCACTGGTTACCTTCGAAGCTTAGCGAGAATCCTTCTTCGGCATATTCACAGATAAAAGCCTCGAAGCCGCGGAATAGGCCAAAAGCTTCATTCCATGGCTCTGAACACCTGATGCATGATGCTTCACTTTCTGCCTGAACGCCTAAGCATGACAAGGCTGAAGGTGCATGCTTCTGTCATACTTGCGATTGATATCCGTCATGCACCCAGTCCCGAGCTCCGCGAATCATATGTCCAGTGTGACCTCACACCCTCTTTCTCTGCTCAAGCTACATCTTCATGCTATAAAAAGCCTCGAGAATGGGCTGCTGCCAATACAAGCGAGAGTCTGACTCCGCTTCTCAGCTTCTGTCGAGATGCGACTCAACCTTGGAGCTTTCGCGATCGTGACTTGTACATTGACCGGCCTTGCCTCTGCCAGGCTTGGCTCATCATGTTCAGCTCCTCTGGGTTCTGGAAGTAGTGGCCCTGGAGACGCATTTTGGATGGAGAACATCAAGCACCACGGAATTTCAGCGTATCATTCGAACCCGGGTTATCAAGTCTTTCGCAATGTCAAGGTTGGTTTCCCTTGGGATCTCCTTGTGAGCCGTGTCGTTGATTCTTTTACAGGACTTTGGGGCCAAAGGCGATGGCGTAACCGACGATACTCACGCAATCAAGTACTTGACTTTTGGTATTCATGAGACCCATGTGATTGACCAACGTTCCATAGTGCTGCTATCTCATCTGGAGGTCGTTGTGGCGGCGGTGGTTGCGAATCTACGACGTATGTAAAGCTTTTATTTTGGCCTAAACTTGCTGACTGCTCACGGCCAGTCTTACTCCTGCCGTCGTCTACTTTCCAAAGGGGTGAGTTGTTTGCTAAAGGACTTTTCCTCATTGCCTGGTTTACATGCCAATGAATATATAGAACCTACGTCGTTTCCAGTCCCATTATCGCGTTGTACCTCACTCAACTTGTTGGAGATGCCAAGACGCCTCCCACTCTACTCGCTTCTAGTAATTTCGAGGGCATGGCCGTGATAGGTGCGCCCTTGATTTCGACGTTTTTGGATCGTGAATGAATGCCCTTTTTCAGATGCTGATCCTTATATACCCAACGGAAATGGGCAGCAATACTACACGAATCAAAACAACTTGTATGTCCCTCAAGCATGTTTTTGGCTTCTTCATGGATTGATGTATTATTTGGTAGCCTGCGGTCAGTGAGGAACTTTGTCATTGATGTTCGCCAGTAAGTTGGCGTCTTTTACTTGTCATTTGGGATCTGTCAAACTGTCCGTTATTTTTTAGAGTTCCTCCCGAAAAGTCTCAAGGGACTGGCATACATTGGCAAGTAGCCCAGGCAACTTCGTTGATGAACATTGTATTCCAAATGTCAACAGCGCCGAACACTGCCCACCAAGGTGAATATATACAAATGGTTTCATGCACAGCTGCTGATGGAACGATCATAGGTATCTGGATGGAGAATGGAAGCGGTGGATTTATGGGTGACTTGGTGTTCAATGGAGGTGAGGATGCTTTTTCTAAGATGCTGGAACGAATTGGTGACCATTTGGTAAAGGAAAATATGGAATGTGGGTCGGAAATCAGCAGTAAGTTTTACAACTGTGATTATATATGCTTATCCATATTCTTTTGGATCAGATTCACCGTCCGAAATGTCACTGTCAACAGTGCGCAAACGGCCGTTTTCAGCCTTTGGAACTGGGGTATTTTTCTTTCGACGTACTTTTTGCGTGGCTGACTGACGACGTTTTGAAGGCTGGACTTTTCAGGGCATCAACATCAACAACTGCCAGGTTCGTGCCGCGCGTGTTACCCAGTTTGACCCCCCTGCCGACGGTGTGTTTTAGGTGGGCTTTGACCTCCTGACGGGTGGCATCACAGCAGATACACAGGTTTGTCGAATCGTTCATCTTCTTGTAGGATTTTTGTTCAAACTTTCACAGTCCGTCGGAGCTATAGCAATAATCGACTCGGTGGTGACAAACACAGCCATCTTTGTTCGGAACTCTAAACCCAGCGACAACCGCCTTGCCGGGTCGCTCGTCATCAACAACGCCAGGCTCAACAATGTCCAGACCGCAGTGGGCGTCGTTGGCGGTGCCACGGTTCTTTCCGGGGGGACAAGGACTATCAAGTCGTGGGGCCAAGGGAACGTGTACAAGGGCACGAATCCCAATGCGAATTTTGTACAGGGCGATATATATAGCGCGAGTAAGCCGGGTTCGTTGTTGGATGGGTCGGGCAGGATATTTGGGAGGATGCACCCGCAATATGCGTCGTATGCTGCGAGCGAGTTTGTGAGTGTCAGGGATCATGGTGCAAAGGGCGATGGGCGCACGGATGATACTGCTGCGTTGAAGGCGATATTTGACAAGGTGAGTGAGATTGGTGTGTGTGTGTGTGTCAATGGAGAGTTGATGAATGTTTAGTATGCGGGCTGCAAGATTGTTTTCTTTGATGCGGGGACGTATATCGTCACGTCGACGCTTACCATTCCTGCTGGAACTCGTGTTGTGGGAGAGGCTTGGTCTGTTATTTCTGGATCGGGCACAAATTTCCAGGATGCGGAGAATCCGCAGGTTGTCGTGCGCGTTGGAGAGCCCGGATCGCAAGGCATCCTCGAGATTACGGACATGATATTTTCCACCGTCGGTCCTGGTGTGTCTTATTTTTGATTTTTGATTTGCTACGGCCTGATGGATTAATTGATCAGCCCCCGGAGCGATTGTGGTAGAATGGAACGTCAGGCAGCCTGCTGGTTTCCAGGGCGGGGCTGGGACGTGGGATACGCATATCAGACTTGGAGGAGCCGCGGGCACGAATTTGGAGATGGAGCAGTGCCCGAGCTCGGGAGCGGGTGGGGTGGATGGTTGTCATGCTGCGTTCTTGGCGCTGCATATCAAGCCGACTGCGACGGCGTATCTAGAGGGCTTGTGGGCGTGGCTTGCTGATCATGACCTTGATGGAGACGGGCGTTCTCAGGTTTCGATATACTCGGGCCGTGGGATACTCTCAGAGTCGGCTGGTCCTGTGTGGATGGTTGGAACGGGATGTGCGTAATTTCAGAAGAGAAAAGATGATGTTTTTTTTTGCTGATTGTCCACCAGCTGAACATCACACGCTTTATCAATACAGCCTCGTCAATGCGCGGAACCACTACATGGGTCTTATCCAAACAGAGTCTGTATGTTGTACTTTTTTTGTGCTGTGCTCGGGTTACTGACGATACACAGCCTTATTACCAGCCCTCTCCCGCGGCGCCGGCACCGTTCTCTTTGAACCGGGCATGGAAAGACCCAAGTTTCCCGGGTGACCTGTTGTCTGCATGGGCGCTGCACGTCGTGTCGTCGACAAACATTATCGTCTTTGGCGCGGGACTGTACAGCTTCTTTTCTGTGAGTTACTTGTTCGACTTGGACACGCACACTCACAGACACTTGGGCCAGAATTACAAGCAAGACTGTCTATCGACGTACACGTGCCAATCGCAGATTGTGAATATTGACGCGGGGTCGGACGTGGCGGTGTATAGCTTGTCGACGGTGGGGACGACGTATCAGGTTAGTGTGGATGGGAGGGGCGTGGTCGGGCAGAGTGGGAATAGAAATGGGTTCGCGTCGACTGTTACGGCGTGGAGTAGAGGGGGGTTGCTAGGGGATCTCGAGGAGCTTGAGGATGTATTACTATGAATGTATGTAATGTGTAAATGTAATGGTATGCTTCCTTTTTATACAAGTGGATGATGGTTCTACATGGGTAAGTATACAATGTCTACGTTGCTGGTGCTACAATCGCCACTAGTACGGAGATGTCTAGATGCGAGGGTTATTGTTTGCAAAAGATAGAAAAAAAGGTGTTGGACCTACCATCCCTCTTTCCGCCGGTAAATTCCTTTCCGACGTCTCTCGCGCGTCTGGCAAACGGGGTGTCGTTTTCTGGTGGCTTGCCTCTACGCTCGCTGACGCTGCGGGCGCGTGAACACAGGGCCTCGCTGAGCATAGCGGGCATTGCGCCCCTGCGGAGGTGGTCAGAGGGAGAGGCCCAGGTGCGGCGGAAGCGGGCGACTTCGTCGAGGACGTCTTCGTCCCAGAGATTGTCGCTGAGACCGTCCGAGGCGAGGATGAGGATGTCGTCGGGGAGGACGGGGACGGTGAATATGCGGGCGGTGGTGCGTGGTGATGGGGGCGGTGGGGGGCAAGGAGGAGGGGGAGAGAGCTGGACGGGGGTGTTCCAAGCCCACCACATTTCGTCGGAGCGCCAGATGATCTCTGAATCGCGGACGACCATGCCCATGCAGTCGCCGACGTGTGCGAGGTGGACGGTGGGCTGGGGCTGGGAGAGGGAGAGATGGGCGACGAGGGCGGTCGACGAGCCCACGTGCAGCGGTGCGCCAGACGGTGTCGTGTGCGCTTTGACCGTGTTGTTGTATGCACGCTCTAGCACAGAGAGCAGGTCCACCACGCCGTCAGACGACAACTCGGACGCCGTGTGGTGCATCAGCCGCCGCGCAAACAGCGCACTGGGGCTTGGCTGCTGCGTTGTCCGTTTTGTCCAGCCGCCAACGCCGTCCGCCACGCCGAGGGCGTTGCCGCGGATAAAGTAGGCGTCTTCCCCCACCTGGACTGCGAGGTGCAGCGGGTCCGAGGGCGGCGGGGGCAGGGCGCGGTGCGGGTGTTTGGGGATGCCGTAGGCGCCGACGTCGAGCCGGTAAGGCGGCGGCGGGCGTCTCAGCGGCGGATGGAGCGGCGGACGGAGACAGGCGTCGGACAGCGGCCACGGCGAGTACAGCAGCGACAGCGGCAGGACGGCATCGGCGTGGGACGGCGTCAATGCGAGCTGAGGCGGAAGGCGCGCAGGCGGCGGAGGGGCAGGGCTGTCAATCGCAAGCAGCGCAGTCGTGTACGACCGAGGACGCGTCGATGATGAGCCAGCTCGCGGCAGAACGCGCAGCCCGCACTTCATCGTCGTCCTTTTGCAAAAAACGAAACCGGTTCATCCCGCAACTGGTCTTCCCACGTGATTCTTGTTCCGAGGACCTTTGACGGGGGCACCCAGTCCGCAATCCGTGATGCGATCTTGGCAAAGGAAATCAATGCGATTGAAGATAGATGAATCTCTTCTTGTGCTTCCCTCCTCGACATATTCTGTCAATGGAATGAGCAATGAGGCATGATCTGCAACTTCTATGGGATTGTCATTGGACTGGGCAGGTGTCAAGGTAGGAACTTTCTATGCAATAGAAACATCTAAACCACATCCAAAAGTGTTTGAGAATCACCTTGAGTTCTTTTTTTTTTGAGCTGTATGTCTCGATGCTTGTCTCTGCTACCCAATAACCGCTGATATTGCAACTCATCAGAGCAAATTGCACCTTTTTCAGTGGCCTCTCATCGTTTCTATTTGCAAGGAGGATATGAATGTGAATGCATCTGACTGACTTTAGGATCTGTTTCTCTTTGGATATCTTTCCCCTCTGCAGGTATTCAATGCAGAGCTCCTGCAGACTTGATCCTATGGTGCAATCCTTACTTTGCTTTAATCTTTCTATGCTGTCAAACTCACTACTCATGCCATGTTGAATACCAGGGCCATGAAGGATGAAGGAACAAAGGTACATTCTAGCTGTCTTTACACAATCAATGTTACTTGGAATTTGTAGGTTCAAACCAACTATCCAGAAGGCACTTTCCCTTCTTAAAGAGCTCAGGCTACTTTGTGAGTCATAGAATCAACTCGAGTGTTGTTGGAATGTGCAGTGTAGCAATGGCTGGGTTGTTGGTAATGAAGATGAGCATCAATGTCCACTCTACCAATGGTAGATTATGATCATGTTATATTTTGTTCAAATGTGACTTTCTTACAATTATTCAAGTTCTTGTGGATATGATGAAAAAGCATGACAGGAACATGAAAAGAGCAAGAAACCAGGGAAGCAACACAATCTCTATGATTTTACAGGCTGTCTTGCTCATGTTGAGGTCACTGAACAGCTTAGTGATGGCAAAGTCACACAAATTGCTGGCTATTGGGCTCACAATTCAGCATGCAAATCTGCAGTACTCCAATGTTTGCCACCAGTACCTTTACATGAATATGTGTATAAAGTCACTCTCTTACAACTTGAAGAGGGAGCAAAGTATGTCATCAATTTCCTTTGTGATTTTCACAACATCTCATGAACTATAAAGTATTTCTGCAATCCAACAAAAAAATCATCAAATGTTCAATTCATAGGCATATCATGGAATGCACATCTCTAACATTGCCACTGCCAACAGTCAATATCTTCTGCTACCATCTAACAATGCCACATTATATCATAAGTTCAGCAGAAGGCTCAGTGTTGATCTTCAACAAGCACCACAGTACAACATTGATGATTGGCTGGATTCTATGTCTTTTGAATACAAGCCAGTGCTTTGTGAAGCAATTTTTTACTATTCTGCTCATGTCAATGCTGCAGATAGGTTTGAGATCTGTATTTCGATGCCTGACCATGGATGCCACAGCATGGCAATATAGGCACAAATTGCAGATACTTCTTGATGGAACCTTTGGCATCTGTTCAGCATGCATTCTTTTGTTCATTGCTTATAGGCATTGATGAGCATGGAAAAGGAGTTCCTATCGCATTCTTTATATTCTCTGCTTTGACTGGTAGCCATGCAACTCATGCAGGCTACAACATGGCTATCCTTTGCAAGTTACTAGATCAATGGAAGTGTTATCTGGATGCAAAATCTCAGACTTTGTTCACTCTGTTTGTTGCAATAATTGACATGGACACCAAGGAGTGGGCTGCACTCTTTGACATGTGGCCAAAGATTGTTCTGTTAATATGCAAGTTTTATTTACACCAGTGTTGGACAAACCATCACAAGAAACACCTGTGTGGAGGAAGTGAGATCTAGAAAGATCATATTCGCAATCAACTGTGTGGACTTGAAAAAGAGTAAGTCGAGTGAACTTTTATTGTGAAGGGTGTTTATGATCAATTTATTTAGGCTCATTTCGACAGTTGATCATAACACAGCCTTGTCACTCATTGCCAGCTGTCATATCACATTCGACTTATTGTTGAGTGGCAACTCTGCTGCTGCTGCAACAGGTGGTATCAAACACCTTGATTACCTTCTCAGCTACTGGATGCTGCTCAACATGTGGAGAAGTTTATCTGAATGAGGCCGGCTTGCAGCTTCCATAACTATGGGCATTAAGATTGATGGTGTTGTACTGACTACAAACTATTTAGAATCTTTCAACACAATCCTTCCTACATGGCTACATTTAGAGCATTATTTGTGCTTCAACAGCTTGATCTGTATTCTGATCACACACATCCTGCCTAGAATCTTTAATTGTCAACCATGCTGAAAAGGACTATGCTGATTGGCTTGTTACTCAGTTTTCTGCACATGCTGGAGGTATGAATCTGTCAGAACTTCATAGGCAGACAACTTTGCAGCAGCCAACACCACAAACCTTTCCATCTCCCTGTTGGTGGCAAGCAGATATGACTCATAATGAAGAAGCCAAAAAAAATACTACAACTTATATGAATCTCTATTATCTGTGGCTCTTTGGATCCTTTTAACAGCTATGATGCTATCTGCCTATCAAGCAAAGCTGATATTCTGAATCCATATCACTTATGATACACTGTTCATATCCATTGCATTGACATTTCTTCCT
>JABAKA010008128.1:0-15320 GCA_018857285.1 Termitomyces sp. Mi166#008 | reverse complement strand
CGCATGCAGATGCACACCAACTCCCACTATGTTGGGCTTATCAAGACAAAGCGTCTCAAGAAAATCAAACACATCACTAACCCCGAAGGCGCGGACGACGACGAGTCCACCAACACCAAACACACTGCTAACCGCGACCCTGCCGTAAAGGCACTCACCCGCCGACAAGTACGCGACCGTAAACGCGAGGAGAAACGGCGCGCACTCATCGCATATGCTACATCTGGTACCATCTCTCACAATTCTACCACTACTCCCTCCTCGGACACCCCTTCTCCATCTCCCTCCCCCGGTCCTGTGCCTTTTACTGGAGACGAAGACACACACGACCCCACACCTGCAGAAACATCCGCTCTCGTCTCGGGGCTCGCAGCGCTCCACGTCTCAGTCGACGAATCGCCCAATGGTCAACCATCTGTAAATTCCAATGATGTCTTCCTTTCTGGCCCCGTTGAAGATGACGAAGAGGATAATATTTTTGTCCCTACGCCCGCAATGGCTATCCCCCTTACCGAAGACGCTGGGACGGTTGAAGGGCATGGGAGCCGGCTCATCGTCGAGGCCCTCGTGGTGCGCAAGATGTCACTTGACGAGGCGTTTCTAGATTTTGGCGGGTTCATGCTGACGTGAAGTGGAGCACGTTTTAAGGATATTTATTATTTCAATATTCCTCTGTTGTTTGTACTTTTTCCTTCAACCCTTGTAGTCTAATGCTGTTTATATAAAAATACAAATGCGATCGGGGCAGGTCCTTGAAGGGTTTACAAAGTTAAGGTGTGGCGTTGAGAGCGTGTTAGAGATGCTTGAAGTATGCAATATCAGGGGAGAATGAGATCAAGGTAACAAAAGACTGTCGAGTGTAAAAGTCAAAACCAAAATCACCAACGAACCTCGCAGACAGTTTATGCGATGGCCAGTCAATTCTCAGCCGACAAAAACATTCAGTTCCCGTCTTCGAGTCCAACAACACCAGAAAAAAAAAAGAACCACATATACCTGATGAGTCTCACAACAATATAACGCCTCTTTACACTTCTGACACCTCTGCAACATCACCGAACCCTCATGCCTGATCATGACCTGACATACCCACAAATTACACATCACAAGCCCCGTCGGCCACACACTCTGTCTCACCATCCTACTCCCCTTGACCAACAACCGACAATTCTTGAACCTAAAGAACCCACAATCGGACTCGGTGCAATCGCGTCCGGTCTCCTCCACGATCATGCATATTCCTCATGCATCGATATTACACCCAATCAATACCACGCCACTCCAAGAAAAAACCAAAAACCTGTGATTGTAAATAACGACAACCCAACAAAATCATCCTTTGAAATCTCCAGCCCTCCATTTTCGCCCGCTCCGACGGAGGCACATATGTACATCTGAATATTAAAATCCGCGCAATAGTGTCCTAAAAAAAACAAATTCTCCGGCGCGAACGGCTTGTCCGTCTTCCAAGCGATCAAACGCCCCTATGCACCCCTCTCCAAACGCGTTCTATTACTTATCTTGAACGCGTTCGGGACCCGTAGCCATCTGTCGGTACCATCGCTGAAACCGCGAGCCACCAGGATAGTCCGACCATACCTCCTCTTGACCAAAAGTGATGCGTATGATTTCCTTGATCTGATGCTGTGGTATTCCTTTCGTGGACCAGTTGGCATTCCGGCTCGACGGGACCACTATGAAAATCAAGTGCTGCAGCTGGGCTTGACATTCATATGTCACGGTCGCGTTCAATTTAGTATGGTCTCGAAAAAAATGATTGATGACATCACGCGGACTTCTACACGTGGGTCGTGATTTAACAACCTTGCCGCCACCCAGGGCTCCATTGCCACCGGTAAGTCTGCTCCTGTATCAACAACATACATGTATCATCAACTAAGTATCAACTGTTTCACCCACTGAATAGCCAGACGAACCGAAAAATCGCGAATATCATCGCTTGGGTTCAACATCACGCAGCAGTTGACTTATTTAATCTAGCACACCAAAAAACTATTCGGGAGACCTACATACAGCACTTGACCATTGTTCCCTTTCATATACTTATGGATTTATGGCGCCTTACCGGGCCCCTGACTCCCCTTACACCCCTGACCCTTCATAAAATAAGGATTCCCTGCCCTTAACAGCATGAATGTTCCGAGGAACTCAGGGACTCATTGAAATTTTCTAACAAATATAACGTGAAATATAACAATTTTCTGGACCTCGGACTCAGTTACTGCACCGCTCACGCCCCGTTAATCGTTTTCTTGTGGTTGAACAAAGATCTGATGTTTAAAACAAGCTTAAAAGCCTCATTTGGGCGGAAATGCGGCATATCCCGGTAACTAATTACATACTTTCGGCGACTTTTGATAATGACGACTGTCTTCTTGACAGCGGTGGAACCCATTACAGAAGTCTCGATTTGCTAACCGTCGCAAATCCGGAGATTTTACACCTCTCGAGATTGGCATCGGGAGACTATCAGTTTCTACTGGATCAAGACTGCATTGAGTCTGAAGAGCTCTGCCATAGTTGTTTGGGCGAGAATGGACACATGGCAAAAGACAAAAAGGCAAAAGTTCTTGATAGTGGAGCAGGATAGAAGTCGCGACCAAAACAAATATGGGTAACATGGAAATCGCGCTTGTGAGAAAGTTCGATCAAGTTTGTTGTGCAGACCGAATTTGACTCGTTACTTATCCATCTCGAGGGCACTGTTGATGACAATGATACAAAAACACCAGAACCGAATAACAGAGCAAGGTTTAGGAAAAGATCTGGTATGCATTCCCCCTGGAAACGGACTTCGCCGGCGATTGCATATTCAATTTGAGCAATGCGTATAAAGCTTAACCTCCCGCGTTTCCGGTTGACTGTGAACTATGCCTTCCCTTCCTATGGTTGCCCTTGCGTCCCCCGGAATTTACGGGGTAATCTGGCTGGCTCTCTTCGCCCTCTTCTGCCTTTACAAACGCTACCAGGATCATCAGCGAGCCAATCCCAATGGTCTTCCCTACCCGCCTGGGCCGCGCCCTCTCCCACTCTTAGGTAATTTGTTCGACCTAGCACGTAAAGACGAGATAGCGGCCTACCTGCGTTTGTATCACAAGTATGGTTCGTGTTTTAATCCCTGCACCGTTCTTGGTTGAAGTTGTTGAATCCTGAGCTGCCTTCTGCAGGCGATCTCGTCTTTTTAAGTGTCCTTGGAAAAAATGTCCTCTTCGTCAATTCATTTCGTGTCGCCAACGACCTCTTCGAGAAACGCTCGGCGAACTATTCTGATCGTGGACATTCAACGATGTTGCATGAACTGTATAATCATGCTTTGATTCATATGACATCGCGTGCTGACAATCATATCTCCACTCTGTAGGATGGGATGGGACTGGACCTTTGGACACATGCCATACGGTTCGTCATTCGTTCTGTTCTGCAAAGGTGTTCTAACTAAAATCGCACAGGCGAGCGTTGGAAAGCCCACCGCCGCATGTTCCACCGTCAATTCCAACAATCCGTCGCCCCAGTCCACTGGCCTACCCAACGTAAAGAGGCGCACAGCCTTCTACGTAGCCTTCTCGATTCTCCTCAAGAACTGATCGAACACCTCCGCCAGTGAGTAATTGTTCCAAGCATTCGATGTTTCTCCAAAAGTGATGTTTTTTTTTTTGCAAAGCAACGCTGCAAGTGTAATCATGAATGTAACCTATGGAATACAAATCGCACCAAAGAATGACCGATACATCGAGATTGCCGAAAAAGCTCTCGCAGGTATGGCCGAAGCAGCCAACCCCGGTGCATTCTTCGTCGAGTTTCTCCCCTTTCGTGCGTGTGTGCTCCTCGACACAGATGTAATGACCACTGATCTCAAGGTCCAGTGAAACATGTTCCGTGAGTCTGAGTACATCGTCGATACGGCTTGTGCGTAATAGGTAAGCTAGGGAATGGGTCCCGGGTGCCGGGTTTCAGCGAAAGGCGAGAGAATGGAAAGCGGCTGTGTATGAGATGCGCGACGCACCGTTTGAGGCTGCTATGCGCGCCATCGTAAGTTTCTCTGCAAATCCCAAGAGTTAGACTTATTCATATCCCGAGCAGAAAGACGGCACAGCATTACCAAACTTCGTGTCCAACATCGTCAGTTCCCTCGAAACTGAGTCCAAAGGCTTGCTGGAGCAAGATCTTGAGCTCGTGAAAGCTTGTGCTGGAATGTCATATGCTGGTATGTTTGCTTGGCTTTCGATCCTTTCAGAGGTTCTGACTCGACATCAGCTGGGACAGAAAGCGTAAGATTTTTCGAATTAAGTCCATTTCATACGCTCACAATTTGTTGGTACCGTATAGACCATGTCAGCCTTGTCGTCCTTCGTCCTGGCTGTTCTACTCCATCCAGAGGTTCAGGTCAAAGGTCAAGAAGAACTGGACCGTGTCCTCGGCCATTCCCGTCTTCCAGAGTTCTCCGACAGAAAAGACTTACCTTACATCTGCGCCATCGTTAAGGAACTCTTGAGGTAAGTATGCGACTTTTTCTACTCAGCATAGTCTCATTAGCCATTCTAGGTGGGCTCCCGTCGCGCCATTAGGTGATTCCAAATCGCTTTCCATTATTTGTCATGAGTGACGGCGATCGATAGGCCTACCACACACGGTCACGAAAGACGACGAATACAACGGCTACTTCATCCCTGCAGGAACGGCAATCGTAGGTAACACCTGGTAAACACCTGATCGATCTACTCAACGTTCGTTCGCTCACCTTCACCTTCCAGGGCTATCCTCCATGACCCCAAAACATTCCCCAACCCCAGTATCTTCAACCCCGACCGTTTCTTCGACCCCGGCCGCCCAGAAGGCCGCGTCCCGGACTTCTCGCCCCTTGATCCTCTTTCGGTGACATTTGGTTATGGGCGTCGTGTCTGCCCCGGAAGGTATATGGCTGAGGCACAACTCTTCATATCCATCGCTTGCATGCTCGCTGTATTCACCATCTCTCGCGGGGTCGACGAGATGGGCAGACCTGTTGAGGTCAAGGCGAAATTTACTAGTGGGCTGATACGGTGCGTGCAATGTTAAATACACTAAGTTGATTCTAATACACATTGCGATTGTGCAGGCATCCTTTATCATACAAGTTTAACCTTATGCCTCGTGGTGATTACGCCCGAGCTTTGATTGAACAGACGGCTGATGACGACTAATATATCCTCGTACTTATGATCTTTTTTCTGGATTAAACATATAATTGCGGCTTGTGTTACTGACCGTCGCATTCTAACAAGTAATCGTATTTTCTACTAAATATACATATCAATCGTATCTGTAGCACACTATTACTATCCTCTTGGCGTTGGATACGAGTGTTGATATACTTTGTGATGTTATAGGGGAGTAGATTAGAGTAGTACTACTAGTAGAGCATATTCAGATCCGTACTGACTAGTTTTAATTGCACTACGTTTGTCTGAGGACCAAACAGCAGTTGTTTAGACCCTCGAAGGCACTCTGAGAATCCCTCTAACTGCGTAAAGGGTACAATCTTCTCTTGAAATGCCTTGGAACGTGAAACATGATTAGTATGTACAGAAGCATATAAGTAGCAAGTCAAGTAGGCAAAAACGTCTCCGGAGGATGATAAGTATTCGATTATATTGCACAGGGAACACCGAGAAAATAGGAAGTAGGGTTATTGGATAAGTATGTAGAGTAGGAGCAGGACTTGACCGAAAGATCTTTCTCAGCCAAGTGTCAAATGATATAAAAGCGAACCATCAATTACAACAAGTTCAATACAGGCGTTTGTGCACTTTATAGCGCTCAAACAACCTCAACTCCGAGAATATTACTGACTTCATAATACGTTCCCTCCACGGCGTTTTGATAGCGGCGTTGAACTCGGGAAGACCCATGAAGCCATGACTTTCAAGCTCATGAATCGCAAGATAGTCAGTATAAGGCTCTTCGTCTTCGGAAGGTTCGATTTTGATGCCTCGCGATACCGACTCCATTAACTTGTACCGTTTTCCACACAACCATCCAGGAACTCTAGAAAGGAGGACCATATGTTCTTCGTTGTACCATCGATTGAAATCCTCGTCTCCGTGTGTGCCGACTCTCATGTGGACAACAAAGACATATTGAGAGGGGAGGGATGCGAGTTTTGTGTTGGGGTGAATATACGAGATGAGGAGTTTATACACCCGGCGGTTGATGCTACCGAGACCGCTCATAATCTGCTTCTCTCTTCTTGAAGCATTTGGTCCCAAGGACTTGTATTCAGGACTTTGAGCAACATCGGGGGAGGTGATATCATACAACGCAAGCCAAGACGGTGTTAAAGAGTCCACGGCTTTGTATCGAGTGGATGACAAGATCCCAGGAACACCAAGACGTGGTGGGATGTGCTCATCGTCGTACCAGTCTGTTGAGATGTAAGTTCAACCAGAGGAGTGACAATATCGAAACGAATGACCGTTGAACTCTGCCTCCGGTACAGGTCCAGGTTCCGAAGTTACGAAGATAAGCCCTTTGGGGCTCTCAAGCTTCTTATAGGTAGACATGATACGTGAACAAGGAAAGTACTCCAATCGTTTGCGAATGGCACGGTGGTATATAAACCGCCGGAGTTGAGTCGGTGTTGAACTTGAACAAACCAGCTCACATTGTAAACCGCCCCGGAGTGAGACACGACTAAACTTGAGCATCACCCGATGAGCATCTCCTTCTAGCTGGAAAGGTTTATTTGAGCTGAGCTCGGTGGGAAATTAGGCGCGAGTAAGATGATTACTTATGATGATTATGTGCACAGAAATAATCAGAGAGCCTGTGGCTGTGCAATTTTTCGCTCCTCGCGCGACGATGGCACTGAATCTCAAAAGGAAGGGAGCAGGGGAGAACGGCTCTCGCAAGGTACGTGACGTGATTCTCTCGTGTATATACTCACTTTTCAACTCTGACTCTAGTCGAGAAAAGTTGAGGACCAGCTGACTGGGTCCTATGCTAATAATCATCCTTTGGATGAAGACGATGCTATGAGTGGCGAAAGTGAGAACGATGACGAACCCGTTGATTCAGAACATGAAGAGGGAGAAGGAGAATGGGTAGGATTGAATGACGAGGACGGAGTGAACGCTGCGGCTCCGCATGAACCAGGAACCAAACCCAAGAAACCACCAACTGGAGAGGAGCTACGGGTTATCAAGGATGCCACAGATCTCTACAGGTCAAACAGCTTCAAGCTTCAGGTGTGTTTTGTTACTCATTGCGGTCTGTTGACGTCAAATTTCGCTTTAGATCGATGCACTTTTGCCTAATGTACGACCTAAGGATTCACGAATACCGCCTCTAGAACGTTTTCTACTCTCTCTTCATACTGTCCTCATGGGACTTCCTTCCATTGAACCACATCACCCACTTGAGGCCTCCCGGCGGCTTTTGAAGAAGGGTGTGTCTGTTCCCTACTCTGCTCCCCTACCGACCGAGGAAACGAACTGGAAGGTGGCTTTCGAGAAGCCCAGTGACATCACTGTTGTAGGAAGTTGGCCTTTAAAAACCAGCGTGAAAGCAAAGGATGGAATCAGGTTTGGGGTAGATGTTGCGGTTGAAATGCCGAATGTGAGCTGTTAGATTACCTGGTGTCCTTGACCTAACGTGTGATCACAGGATCTCTTTCAAGAAAAAGACTACCTCAATGGACGTTTCTTTCACAAACGTGCATTCTATCTTGCAACAATAGCTGCTGCAGTCAAGAGCTCAAAAAGCGGTCTGAACGTTGATGTCCAATATGACTCACAGTCAGACAACCCGCGTCTTACAAAACTGGTGCTTATACCCAAAAAGGGTGCGTCAAACTGAATTTTCCTTCCTATTCTCACCAATTGTTTGTAGATGACTCACCAAACGACTTCACCAAACTTCATGCACAAGTGTACATCATACCAGTGCTTTCCTCGCAACCCCCAATATCCCTCCAAAGACTATCTCCTTCACACTCCAATATCCGTATCCATACGGTGCAAAATGATGCGACAAAGTCTCCGAATCTCGCGACCCCAATATACAACACCGCTCTCCTCTTAGCTCTAACCCCGAAGGCTCAACTTCTTGCTACACACGCTCTTAAAGAAGATTCACCGGCGTCGATTGATGCTTTAACTTTGTTGCGCGTTTGGGCGAACCAACGTGGATATGGACCTGGGTCTCGGCTATGTGTTCGTGGGTTTGCAGACCGGGGTGCCTGGTGGAGTGCGCTGCTTGGCCTCCTTATCGCTGGCGAAGAACGTGCCGGTGCCTTTAAGTCTGCCAAGAGAAGACCACTAGGACGCGGTTTGAGCTCGTATCAACTGTTCCGAGGCACTCTTGATTTCTTGTGTGAGTGGCCATCATCCTACAATGAATCTGCATCTTGATATTTCCTAGCGAAACATGATTTTGAGAAAGACCCGATTTATCTCAAGACTAAAGAAGGAGCCCACAAAGTATGAATGTTTCTTCTTACATTAGCTATCTCTAATCCATCTTCTATTATTAGTTTTTACCCGAGGAATACCAACGACATCACGAAGCAGTTTTCGTAGATTCTTCGTCATCAGTTAACTTACTAGCTGGCGTCCCCTTAGGTTCGCTTCAATTGGTATTGTCTCTCCTTGTTTTCTACAACTAAGAGCTCACCACGGTGTTAGCTTCGGCACGATGCTATGAAAACTCTAGAAGCGTTGGACCACTCCTCAATCTCTGTAGATCCCTTTATCAATGTCTTCCTCACTGACCATCGCGACCTCTTGACACGATTTGACACCGTCATACGCGTCGATCTCTCGTCTGCAAAGCCTCAGAATCCCTCTGTCCATTCCGGCCTCGATTTCGGTTCACCTGCAAACGCTCTGATGGCATCTTTATCATCTCTTCTCCATCATGGCCTGGGTGATCGCACCAAAGTAACCGCCATACTTCACGAATCATCATCACCTCGTGCACTGTCTCAGGCACACCCTTCCAATGCCAGCACGATCTATATTGGTCTCATATACAATTTCTCCGCCGCTTTCCGCCTCGTTGATCATGGCCCAGCCGCGGATGAGGAAGATGCGTCCAAAGTCCAGCGTTTCCGTGACTTCTGGGGCGAAAAGGCCGAGCTCCGACGTTTCAAAGATGGGCGCATCATTGAGAGTGTTGTCTGGGACGTGAAGACAGCCGATGAACGTGCACATGTTCCCGGTATGATCGTTCAACACGTTCTTCAGCGACACTTTGGTCTTGGCAGTGATTCTGTCCAAACATGGCAAACGTCCTTTGATTCACTACTTCGTCTCCCAGAGGTGATATCCTCAAAGTATTTCTCTGCCGGCATAACGACTGGATTCAAGGCCGCTCTTACCGCATTCGATACGCTCGTGAAACAGATCAAAGGGCTTGATAATGCTCTACCGCTTTCTGTTTTGAATGTGAGCCCGATATCCGAGCAACTACGTTACACTAGCGTGTTTAGTCCTGTACCACTTCCGACATCTCTTTCATCCGTCTTCCCAGTGACAGCTCAATATCTCTCGCCGATACATGTTATCCTCGAGTTCGAGAAATCTTCACGATGGCCGGATGAATTGAAGGCTATCCAGAAAACGAAACTTGCTTTCTTTGAACGTATTGCGTCTGAGCTGATGTCCTCAATTGATGGCCTCCGCGCGGCAGTCGTCGTAGGCGACGGTATCCATACGTCCGAGATCCTTGATCAAGCCGCTTTGGAGATTGTCACACCTGAGGGTTGGGCATTCTTGGTCTCAATATGGAACGAAAGAGAAGCAATCTTGCTCGACCGGGTCATTGAAGAGTATAACAAGCCTATCCCGCCAGCTATTAGAACTCTACAAAAGCCTGGTCAGGATGGCAAGAATCCCAAACAGTATCGCGAAGCGCTTGAGGCCAAGGAGATATACACCCGGCGATTTATCCACTCACCCCGGCACCACCGCGCCATCGCCTCCCTCTGTCACCAGTACTCTGCCTTTGCAGGTACTGTGAGGCTTGTCAAGCGTTGGCTATCGGCTCATTGGCTGCTACATGGACACATCAGCGAGGAGGCGGTGGAACTCATATGTGCCAGCTTCTTTGTTGAGGATGGCAGGAACATCGGACGAGACGTTGATGACGACACAAAGCGGGATGATCCTACGAGTGTGCCCGGGAGCAAGGAGCGCGGTTTCTCAACGGTAATTGCATTCCTAAAGGAGTGGAAGTGGGAGGAGGGTCTATTTGTTCCCTTATATGGTCCGAGTGGACCCTCTGAGGATGGGTCGTCCAAGACGATCCCAAAAGCGACTTCTGGCGGCGTCTGGAGCATCGCGACGGATTTTGACAAGGAGGGCAGGATGTGGACTTCCAGTGGTCCTGATCTCGTTGTTGCCCATCGAGTTAGAGCCCTCGCACAGGCGACGTGGCAACACCTCCAGAGCACGGAGCAGGGCGCTTTCGATGTCCGGGTAGTTATGAACGTCTCCATCTTTTCTTCGTCTTTGCTCATCACGTCATCGTAGGCCATGTTCATCCACCCGACGTCGGACTACGACTTCATCGTGCATCTGGATGCGGCCCAACTTCCACGATATTTCCACAATGTCGCCGTTGACCCCGACCTCCTTTCACGCGGCAAGTACGCAAATCTTCAGGATAATCAGTCCGTTCGCCCTGGCTTTGATCCGGCTCGTCTACTGTTCCATGATCTGCAGGTGAGCCGCTCGAAATCCATGAGCTGTCTTATTTATTGACTGGGTTTCACTGCAGAGGATCTACGGCCACACTTTCAAAATATTTCATGATGTGTTTGGCGGCGACCGTTTCGGCGTTGTCTGGGACCCATCCCTGAAGGAAACCAGACCGTTCAGGGTGCTTGGCGAATTTTCAAGTATACCCGTCAAAAAGGTGCGATAACTCCTTTTACATGTAACTCACGTTCTGAACTCTTTGGCAACCAGGAGGAGGCAAAGGACAAAGGGCTCGTTGTGTTGAACGAAAGTGCAGTTCTGAGCGAAATTGAACGATTGGGAAGCTTGCTCGTCAAGGAAATCACTGTCCATGTTTCATCATGATGATAATCTACGATAGGGAATGACGGCATCCACGAGACAATCCTCAGTTTTCGACCACTTCAATTCTGAATTTTGATCTTGACGCTGTTTCCGTGGCGACAACTTGAATACGTGTACAGTTCGTTTTCTCAACATGTACCTAACAGGGCAAAGTCTCCTTCTCTCTTGACAAAGCTAGCCTAATGAATCCTTTCTGCGAAATACGGTGGTTGTACATTACAAATTTCAAAGGTCCTTCAGAATCAGGGTTCCCCTCGGCTCATTCCGCAAATGAGTCGATATGACAAGAAAGACGCCCACCAGTGCCCTATCTGTCGAAATGTCGGCGTTCAGCACTAGGCGCAAAAATTTGCTATCCGAGGATAAAAGATTGAGAAACCGATCATCACATGGTTGGTCTTACAGACTGAGCGCTGGGAATGTCATGTTTGGAGGGCGCCGTAAAGTCGAAAGAAAAATTTTTGTTAGCGCTCCACGTCCACAAGTTATTGTTCTGCCGGTCGCCAAGGAATGTTCGATATGGATTGTTTTGTTTATTACGTTGCCAAGCCCGATGTGGGCCAGTGTAGTGCAGGAAAATAGCTACTCTCACCCCTAAAGAGTCGAAAGATAATTTCTACGAGAAAGTCAATCTGTGCCATGGCTCGAACCTTCAAAGCTTTAAGGTATGAATGACATGACTCAATGCATTTCTCTGAAAAACATTTGTCGGGCTGTGTCCAAGGCAACCCTACTGATTATGTCGATCAGCGATCAGGAATTTGCCGAAGTATATAGGCGGAAGGTCTGGCTAAATCAAAACATCCTTCCCTTGCCTCGCCTTTCCGCGCAGTCACGCCTGAGTCTCTCCTTTGCAGCATTGCACCATCCATTCTTTATCAAACGACCATGTTCTTCTCCGCTGCGCTCCTCGCTCTGCCCATTCTCGCCCAATGTCCGTAGGGTCCTTGGCTTGAAATTGGATTTCAAAATTGACACGTTCTACTAGCTGTTTACGCTGCATCGTGCAACAGGCAGTACACTATCCAAGAGGGTGATATCTGCGACAGTATCTCCGCGGCCAAGAACGTCTCGACGTAGGTTTTTTTCATTCGGCGGGTCTCAGAACTTTACGCTAAGCCGAAACAACGATACAGTTACCAGCTGTCTGCTATCAACACTGCTATTATCGACTCGTCTTGCTCAAACCTTGTCCCTGGCAACACCATCTGCCTTGGGTATGCCGGCGAGGACTGCTCGAAGACTTATGTAGTCGTTCTTGACGATACCTGCGATCAAATCGCCGCCAACCATGGATTCAACACCACCATCCTGTACTTGAACAACCCCCAGATCAATGATGAGTGTACCAACATCTACGTTGGCGAGGTTAGTAATTCCATAGATCTTTGCTTACCTGATTCCTGCCTGTTTGCAGACTTCCTCCATCTTCCATATTTTTTGAACATATATTGATGTGATTTTCGTTATCTTTAGGTCCTATGCGTTTCCAACGCAGTGCAGGTACCCCCTCAACCCTCCGGAACTCTTCCCGGTGCTGTCATTCCCACTACTGCCGCACCTGCGAACCCCACTGCCACTGCGTCGGCGGACGATGACGACGACATTCCCTTCTGTGACGAGCTCTGATTTGCCTTACATGTCTCTCAAAGATACCTCACATTATTTGGATTTCATCATTCTTCATCCATCTAGGTTCTGATTATGGGCGAGATGTTGCTGGTTGACTCTATCTCTCGCATCTTCACCTCTTCCTTCTGCGAATCTTATAGCGTTTTGCTAGTTATTCTACACTAAGCCCACGATTGTCCGTCGACTTCGTAGATAGGCTCTAGACTCTAGGGAACCGGAGTTCCCCAATACCATTGTCTTTCGGTCTGGCGACCAGCCATTCATTCGAATTTCACTTTGAGAAATCAAGGAATAGACGATGTTTCCGGTCGCAAATCATCTGTTTATCCGCAGGAACAGAGAGGAAAGAGTCAATGAAAGAAATTTATGTCTTGTGGGGATCATGATCTATGATACCATCAAACGCACTCCGTGACGTACTATGCCTTCCCGGATGTTCGGAGTACCCTCTGAGCTGGATGTCACAGATTGTCACTCCTTAGTAAGTCAGTCATTTCTAACTCCGCTTGGACAAAGAGTCGGACAAGGTGAAAATGGATCGGGCAAGTAGGTGTGAGGGGTTGCCCGGGGTTGATCAGATTACCATGCCCTTCACACTTGTCACATTGCCCCCTGGCCTCTCATTGTCTCACTGTTCCTTAGTCTACATTGTTCTCAACATCCAATATATACCTGCAGGTAACGTGTAAACGACCTTGTCATCTCACACTGTGCTTGCAGCGCTACTTGTCATTTAGATCTTCATTATGTCATGCAATTGTGCTCGATCCAATTTATTCTTTGCAATTGCTTGCGTTTGCCTTTGCAACCACTGCTCAGACATGGTCAACTGGGCCATCAATGACCTTGTAGTATCAGGGCTAGGCTCCCTGATGCTCAAACTTGACCTCAAGTCTGCATTCTGCCACATCTCTGTTCACCAGAATGACTGGCCACTCTTAGAGTTTAAATGGCAAGGCAAACTCTACTATGACCTGGTTCTTGCCTTTGGCATGTGCTCATCACCATACATCTTTAACCTCTTTGCAGAGGCCCTACACTGGATTCTCCAGTGTAACATTCTCACACGCATTCATCATTACTTGGATGACTTTTTCAGCATCTTCTCCTTCAATGCACCCACCTCCCTTGTCCACAAGTCACTCTCTTGGGCCCTTGATCTTGGAGCACAGCTGAGGCTTACTTTTCAGCTCTCAAAAATCATTGGACCTGGCACAACCATTGAGTTCCTGGGAAGCTCAATTCAGTCACAATGGAGATTTGCCTTCTAGCTGACAAGCTCAAGTACCTCTGAGGACTCACCTTCTTGTGGACTACTTGTCACCACTGCACTCATCATGACCTGGATGAGCTTACAGGCTTCCTGCAATTTGTGTCCCAAGTCATCCTCACATCACACACATTCTTTCATGGCCTGTACAACTTTTCCACCACATTCCCCTCCCTTCACCACCTGCCATATTCTGAAGAGCACTCATGCAGAAATCTCTTGGTGGCTCTCTGTTGCTCCTGAATGGAATGGAATTTGTTTTCTCTCTCATGCCTAGCACTGGATTGACATTGATAAGCCCCAAAAAGTTCTAACTGTGTATAGTTATAAATTTTGAGTTTTTGTTTTGTTTTTTATGATGCAACAGGTCACATAATTTATCACATGATGACATGTGACTTGCAAACACCAAAAATCCATCAATCATGTCAAGTAGTCATAGATTTTACTCAGCATATGAGTCATTCAGTACATTCTTCTTCTTGAAAAAGGAATAGTACAGGAAAAGACTGCCCAAAAAACTTACTATGACCTCATAGGCTCTACTTGGGCAGCAATAATGTTTCCATGTCATTGTAACAGTAGGAAATTAGTGTACATAATTTAAAATAGTAGGTGGAGTGGAAAGCTTACTAATTTTTCCACCTTACTAATATATAAGCTGTACTAAAAAGTAGGAAAAAGAACAATGAACTATGAGAGGAAATTACCCTCACACTCAGTTTTAAAAGCTCATGTTCTAAGCCACTCTCATGCAGTAAGTTGGCAGCTAACACTAGCACCACTGCTGCCAAGTCTCTTCATGTTTTTAAGTCTACATTGCCTTCTGAGGCATCTATGTGCTAGGCATCTGTCACCAAGCATCTATGCCACCTTTGAGACATTTTCTACATGCCTGTTGAGGCATAGTTTATTCCTGCATCAAGCATTGACATGCAAAGTGCCACAATTTTTGAGGCATAGTTTACTCTAAGGAGGAAAAAGAACTGTAGTAGCTGATTGGCCTTTTTCCATCACCACTACATCTACTCCTCCTTTATATTTTGAAAACCCTGCTGCTGCCATCTACCAGCAGCCAACTCTGTTGGGTTCCCTCTATTCTCTGAGTTCACCTACATAGGACTTAGTGGCATCAATCCCATTAGCAAGCTTGTCAGCTAAGAGAATACCTCTCATCTACAGAGTACTTCCTCCACCACTACTGGATGAGTTGCCAAGTTTGTTGGCAATAACTGTTAGCAAGGGCATCACCAAGACCAACTTTAAAGAGAGTGGAGTAGCACCTTAGAGGTTTTCTCAGGCCTTGATATTATCTGCAAAAGAATTCTGATTTCAAC
>JABAKA010008127.1:0-24381 GCA_018857285.1 Termitomyces sp. Mi166#008 | reverse complement strand
TCCCTGTGGCTGGCTGTGGCTTTTGTGTATTGTACAGTTCCTTCCCACACATCAGAAGCCTCTGAAGCATTGCTCCTGGCATAGGGAATCCTCAGACTTGTTCTCTTCGGATTTCCCTCTGCCAGGTGAATAGTTAGACTGGTAATCATCTGTACAACACTCAATATACTTTGGATTTCCCTCTGCCAGCTGTGTGATTGAGCCACAGCCCCCAGAGGTTGCCCTTACAATATTCTTGCTGCCACCACCTCATCCACTGAGTCCACCTACTTAGACACCAGGCCAGTTGGCAAGCTTGTTGGCTAGGTAAACACCTCTCACCTACAAAACACTTCCTCCACTGCTACTGGGTGAGTTGCCAAGCTCATCAGCAATAACTGTCAGCAAGAAGCATCGGCAACACCAACTTCAAAAAGAGTGGATTAGCACCTTAGAGGTTTCCTCAGGCACATATACTTCTGACCCCAACTACCCTCTTCATTCAGCAATACTATTAAATAGTCTCTTTACAAACCAAGTAGCTTACTTAGCTAAAAGCAATCTCTACATCACCTACTTGTTAAATCTTTAGGAACCTGCCAGAACCCACCTTTTACATCTTTGTGCTTTGGATTAGTTATCAATTCCTTACAGGTAGCCTACAACCTATGTATAATCTTCTATAGGTTGTTTGTATCTTAAAAAGAGAGCTCACATAGATCTTTCTCTAGCATGCATTTAGGCAACCAAGCATGCTATCACCATGTTTTTTTTCCAGGATAATGATGATGACCTGGAAGGCTTTAAGCTATAATCACATGTGTCCTAGGACAATGTAATCATGAACAATGACATACCTTTAGATAACCTGCCATGAAGATTAAATCAAACGTGAATTCCCACTGAGAAGGCCACTATAAAAGGAGACAGACCATGCACAAGGATAGAAAAAGCACTAGAGGAGGTTAAAGAAAGTGAGCAGAGTAAAGGAGAAGAGAGAAGAGAGACAAACAGAGAAGATAGAAGCATGAAAAGAGGAGCAAGTGCCAGAGGAAGAATTGGTTACATTGGTGAAACCAGAAAATCAGAACATGATTCCTGACATGGATTATGATCAAATACTGGCAGCATTGCAGAACATAGGAGAAAAAGAGCCACTATGCATAAACATTGAGGAGGAGCTGAGGACATAGAAGGAAACACAGGAGGAGCCCAACACAACAAAATAGAAAGTCAGGCTGGTCTTCAAGAAATACAAACAGATCTATGGGAAGGATTACAATAAGATGATGTCACCAACCATGCACATGGAATCATGGTGCATACTGCTGCACATAGTTGCAATACAAGGATGGAACACAACTCAGATAAACATGAAAATGATGTTCCTCTATGGCATACTTTCCAAAGATAAGGTTCAATACATGGGGCAACCAGAGGGGTTTGAGGAACCAGAAAAGAAGGATTGAGTGTGTGAGCTGCTAAAAGGGTTGTACAGAATGAAGCAGGTGAGGAGGATTTGGAATACTATGTTGAATAACCAGATGGTAGAATAGAGATTCACTTAGTTAACATGCAAGGCCTGCATATACTACTAAAAAATAAAGTCTGGAACTGTGGTGATGGGTGTGCATATTGACAATTTCTTGGTTGATCATGAGTTTGAAAGAGAAGAATGAACACTTTGAAGAGCAAATGTGAAAAGTCTGAAACATATCAGATCTAGGCATACTATGATACATTGTACAAACAGCATTCATCAACCACATTGTTCAGCAGTTTGGTCAGGAGGACTCCTATCCCCTTTCCTTGCCAATGGAGCCTGGGCTTAGACTTAGATGCCCTAGGAAATATAGTCAGATGCAAGAGGAAAAGGATGACATCGCTAGACTCCCTTATAGGTTGCTAGTAGGATGCCTACTTTACATTGCAATTGCTACCTGCTCAGATATTGCATATGCCATTCAACAGTTGTCTCAGTTTCTGGATAACTTTGACCACACACACTGGAGTGCAGTCATTTGGTTAATTTGCTACTTAAAGCAGATGAGAGATTTGAAGCTTAGGCTGGAAAGGTCATCAGTCATGCTGAGAGAGTTCACCAACACTGACTGAGTGAGCTGCCTAGACACATAAAGAAGTACCAGTGGTTATGCATGGTCACTAGGCTCAGAAGCAGTGTCATGATCCATCAGGAAGCAGAGAACTGTTGCAACATCCTTCTGCAAGGCCAAATACATAGCAGCCTACAAGTCCATCCTACAAGTCCATCCAAGAATATATCTGGCTTAGGATGCTTATGAAGGCTATCAGCTGGGACTTCACAGTTAAACTGACCACCCTTTTCTGTGACAACAAGGCCACCATCATATTATCTGAGAACCCAACAGCATATGCATGAGTCAAAAATTTTGATATCAAACACCACTTCATTCAAGTTCATGCACAATTAGGAGAAATTAACATAAAATATGTCAACATCAAGAATAACATAGCTGATATGTTCACTAAGGCATTACCCAGACTATTATTCCTATGACTACAACAAATACTCAGAGTAACCTAGAACAATTCCATGTGCAAGAAGGAAATGATGAATGGATGGTCAATTATTCACAGTAAGGAAAAGTGTTGGAGTGGCATACATACTACAAACAAGTTGTTGACCCTGACCCTATGCCTTATCATGCCTTGACTCATTGTACTTATATATATATAGACCAATACACACATGTAAAACCCTCAGTTCCATTATATGTGACTGAGGATCACAGACTTACATGTCATGTTATAGGTTGTTCAGAACACTATCTGCATACCTAGTTGAAATTCCAACAGTGTCATAGATGATTTTTTGCCTTATTATAGTTGTTTTTTTTTTTTTTGTTTTTTATTATTATTATTATTGAAAGTGGATTTAGATCATGTGATAGAGAATATTTCAGTTTTTTTTTTTTTTTTTTTTTCATTTTTATGCATATTCTATGGTGTAATGATGCTGCTTGGGACAAATTGACCTATTATACACAAATCACATTAGATTAGCTCAAAAGTTCAATAGCCTATTGCTTAATAAGTACTATAGCTGTGTCTTAAGTAAGAAAGAGATATATCATAGAGTGATAGAGTGCTTGAATTATAAATGAAAATGTGTCAAAAATGGTGTATTTCAAGATTGTGGCAAATTTTGATTCCACTCAGTACTCATTGTGGTCAAAGTTTTTGGTATAATAAATATCAAAAAAACTTTGTCTATATATTAGATCCAATGTGCACCAAAAGAATTAGAAATCCATAAAGAATTGTGGTCTACAGATGAGGGATTGTTCTGATGATGTTCTGATGGCCATCACAGCATGACATTAGGCATGACAGTGTATCACTAATCAACCAATTACAGGATTGCATGCACAGCTGATAATTCAAAATCTTCATCTCTGAAAGCTCAATGGGGCACTGAACAAAAGAGAGACCTATAAAAAGAATGAGCACATACTAATTTTCAATGGAGCAGGTCCTTTCTTCAGATAAATTCACAGTTGAAATAGAAAAGCTTGCAGAAAAGCAAGAGGCAGAGGCTGCTCAAGAGGAGAAGAATGCAGAGGCATGAGCTATACAAAAGAAAGTGCTTTTATAAGTGGAGGGAGAGTGGAAGAACATCAAAGAGATACATAAAGAAAATCTCCAGGCTTGAGATGAAGAATGCAAGAAATTGGCACTCACAGGAGTTCCAGAGAAGGAATGGCCAAAGAAGCCAGTTTGTCCTTGTAAATTCAAGGTTTCAACTGCAGGACAGGTGCAAGAAGAGGCTGACAATGAGCAGAATAATGATGAGCAGAATGATGACAATGAGGAAGAGGAAGAATGATATCATTGGCATTTGGATGTTCCATGCCAAGTTGCTAGACAATTATAAATGGTATGTCACAGCTGTTCCAATGATTGTCAGTGTGACACCTTTGACCTTGACTTTCTTTGGGCTGTTATAATTTCATACTCATGTCCTTTATATGTAATTCACTTTGTAGTACATCTATTCAATAGTTTATTATCTTGTACAACTCAAATATCTTGAAAAAATGTGATGTGGAAGCAATGATTCAAAGATTACAAAGTGGTGTCCCAACAAGTGTCATTACACTGTACTCATGTTCCTTCCTAATTGGGAAGCTTGCTTTCCACTGTATAAATAGTGACCAAAAATGCAGATGATTATGTTAGTGCATGTAAATTTAATTGTGTTGTATTTAGGAGATTTTGTCCAGGGTGTGGGAATTTGAGTGTCAGTTGCACTGTTGGCATGCTCATGTGTGCATGCACACACTTGTGCTTCTTGCCAGCAGAGTCTGAACTTTCAGCAAACCTTAATGCATGCTTCTATCAACACAATCTGACACACGCAATTAATTGGCTGTCATTACATGTGCTTCTCTGACTATTTAGGGCTTGCTACTGCTTCTGAGACTGCTCTGTGTATTCTACTTTTGAGGACCTAGACTCTGACTATATAATCACTTATATAATGCACTAATAGGTTGCCAATTTGGCATTTAGTGAAGTCCAACCTTCCAGTCTTAGTTTGCTGAGACTCCAGTTTGATTGACATGACTTAGCTCACTTTAGCTTTCTTGGACGTGACTTCTCTCACTCAGTGGTGTCAGGAGCTTTCAGTAACTTTTACTGTCCCCATTTACACTTCCACCTGCTTAGCAAAAAAGGGATGTCATGGAGTTGCTATAAGCTTAAAATTTTAAATCCCCTGAACACTGTCTTACAGCATGTCAAGCTGAGAGAATCTTAAGGAGATAAACAGGGGACACAGGTTCAACACCTATTCTAGCTTCTGGAACTCTTCTGGTACTCTGTGACTTGAGGCTCTTTTTGATTTCTTGGGTGCCCTACTATACCATTGTGTTTGCAAGAGGGCAGCCAATAGCATGCCTGCCTATATTTCAAAGGATCCTGAATATGCATGTATATAGCACCTGAGAGATTCTCAGTGTAAAGCTGAAAAACATAGGAAAGAAAAACAAAAAGAAGTTCCATCACTAAATATGATGTTTTGTGATTTTATAGTTTATGATTTTTACATGTGTGATCTAAGGACCCTCATCTCCACTTCCATCAACTCTTATTAATACATCTATAGAATGTTCTTCTGATATATTTAGTATGTTTTTAACTTGACAAAAATTCTAATATTTAACATATTTGTAGTTCCTAACCTTGTTATGCCTCCTCAACCAACTGGAGCTGGACCTTCCAGAGTTCAATTGACTCCTAATACCAATCCACACACTTTATCATAGATTCTAGCTAATACACACATTTCTTCCTCAAATTCTGTTCCATTGCCATCAGGAACATATTTAGTTCAATGATGCTCTTCACCTACTACCTACACAAGCTAATGTGCAAGAATGTAATACATGCTGATTGGCTGGAACTGGACAACCAGTTGTCTGCTGTCAAGCAAAACACAATAACCAAGCTGAAAAGAAAGCTTCAGATGAGGATGCTGATGGACTTGAGCCTATGATTCTATTGGCTGAAGGTGCATGAGTAATGATTACTTAAAATCTATGGACTTCAAAAGGTATTATCCAATTTGTTGAAGTTTTTCAATACATCTCAAGTATACAGGTCTGGTCAATGGTACTCAGGGTGTGGTCAAAAAGATCTGGTATCAGCCTCAAGACAATCCAAGAAGTCATAAACTTCCTACTGTGGTATTTGTTGAATGTCCAGGATACACTGGTGAGATTACTGTTATTAGACATTGAGTTCTTTGGCTGAGAAATGCATCAGGTCCTCCAACTCCTGGATGGCATGGGGTGGATCCATTATGGGTTTCTGTTTCTTCTGTAATCACTTCTTGGGAAGACAAGTCAGGGAACCAGCTTTCTTGTCAACAGTTTCCCTTGACATTGGCTTGGGCAATTACTATTCACAAGAGCCAGGACCTTACTCTTGAAGATGTTACCCTTGATCTTGGATCAAAGGATTTTTCATCTGGTCTTTCTTTTGTTGCCATTTCTCATGTCAAGAAACTTAAGGGATTGGCTTTCCACACTCCATTTGGTATTAGCCAGTCCAGTGTGAAGAGGAGACAGAGTCAATGAAGATGTTGAGAGAGGATAATGCCAGACGTGCAGCATCTAGATTTACTCTAAATACTTATGGGAATGGACCTTAGTGAATATGTATTTAATGATTAGCTATCTCAAACTCAATTTACATTCATTGGTTATTTGGACATAGCAAGCTCCCCACTCCGTAGGTGAGGTACTCACATATAAACATGGTTTTTTTTTTATCCGGACCCAAAACTCAAAGATGGTCGCTACCCTGATGGGCCGCTTTTATCGGTTGTCCTGTTTGTCAGGACCCTCTATTCCCAACAACCAAGAGACGCGTCACGTAAGAGTGACACTTGTGACAAAGAGTGACCGCGGCTTGTTTGTCTTGCTCTTTGACATGGCTTCGTCGAGCTCATCTGGCAGTCAGCGACGAAGGCATCTCACGAAACGCCAGCCCTTGTCTCGTCGAAACTCTTCGTTTTTTGGTAGCCTTAAAAGCCTGGTGACTGCTCCCTTGGCCTGGTTTGCCAGCACAGATGATTTTGAAGATTCCAAAGATTTTTACGGCAAGCGGAGGCGCCTTGCAGGGGCTCCTTCTGAGCCAGCTGTGGAGGAAGATGATAGGTCTATGCGAAACAAACGCATGAGGATGGATAGTCCTCCTCGCGACGAATCGTGCCCTCAGCCTTCCGCCTCAGTCCATGGCTATCTTGATCCCCCGAGTTATGTGTTCCAACAACAACAGCACCGTCAATCCAGTCCTTTGATCCAATCCTCCTCCACTCGTTTTATTTCTGCTATGCAACCTTATGATCTCAATAATAACAATATTAATTATCTTCGGGCCAGCACGCTCTCGCGTACTATGTCCATTGACCCACCCCCTCGCCCTCTATCAAGTGCTTCTGCTGCCTCTATCCCTTTTCACCGAGATACCTCCATAGATTCTAGCAACCTCATCAGAACGGTTCCGCGAGATCTATCGATGCCCCCTCTATCTGGGCGCCCGTCATTCCTCATGCGCACTTCGATGACGCCGCAGCCTCTCAGAGAGGTTTCTGAGCCCCCTACGCTCAATACGCTCAACTCGAATCCGACCTTTCTCCGTGCACCCTCGGCGAAAGCGACGGGATCCCTGCAAAATGGATTAACAAGGTCATCTTCCACCACACTTGGATCTCTTGTGGATTCCGTGCGGAGGGTAGGCCATTTCATCTCCTGGAATTGATCCTCATCCTCTGATCTTTTCTACAGCACCATTCTCCAGCTCGTCAGCATAGCTCGCTCATGTTTGGTGAAAATAATCGTGAGCATACCAGCATAAGTAAGTTGGGCATCGTATGTTCTCGGCATTATGCCTGAGTATTATTCCAGGTCCACACCCAGAGACGGCGATAGAGAAGGCCCTTCATGAGTTGGATATCTACAAGACACCCCTTGTGCCGACGCGATTACGTTCTTCTAATATCTCAGCGATGACGGCATCTTCCAACATGTTCAAATCTCGACGAGCCTCAAATCTCATTCTTATGCAAAGCGATGGTCGCTCAGAGCGACTTGGGCGGAAAGTCAGCGGAAAGAAAGAAGCCCCCCTCCCCAACGAGACAAAACCCTATGCTGGCGAGGGCGGCATGAAAAGGTTGCTGGCCAAAAGAAAGCAAGAAGCGGATGAAGAGAAGAATCTTCCTGTCGATGACGAACAAATGGATGACGATTCTCAAACTCGTCATCAAAAAGTTGCGAATCGTTCGGATACGACTTCCGAACTGCCACCACCCTCAAGAGCAAACCGGCTCTCTATCAATACCTCTTCTTCAGTACAATCCTCTTCACTTCGTGTTGGACGCACCAAGACCAGGAATCACATTGCTCGACCCACTCGACCTACGAAAATGAAGTTTTCTGCTGCATTTGATGAGGAGGCCGCGGATGATGTGGACGATGTGGACGAAGAAGCGATACAAAGGAAGAAGGAAATTGATGTTCTGGAAGAGGCTGCAAAACGTGCTCCCATTTTCAAGATTCCGGAAGGGTTTAGTTTTGCTAAACAGGCGAGTGACCCCGCGTTTACTGTTTCAATTGGATGTTGTCTCAAACTTCTTCAGACCAAGCCCGTTGAAATCGATTCTTCACGAGGAAAAGAGCCTCCGATTAAGACTCTTCCTTTCTCATTAACAAAGGCAGACAACCCCCCTCCCAGTCAGGAGAATGATTTAGTTCCATCGATTGTTCAGTCTGCTGGCACACCAACAGTTGGCTCGAGTTCCCAGATTTTCTCCGCTCTGGCTCCGCAACCAACGCAACCCGCCCAGTTACGCGTCCCTTCGCCGTTGCTACAAGCTCAAACCGTGGAGACAATAGCTTCCGTGCCAGCTACTCCGCCTATTGCAGTCCCTGCCACGAACGGAATGCCGAACTTTTTTGCAAATTCAGCGGTCTTGTCCAAATCGATCACACCTCAGCCTAGCACAAGCGGGATGCCTAATTTCTTCGCTAGCTCATCAACTTTGTCAAAGCCTCTCGATCTCCCTCCGCCCGCTCCACTGGTATTTAACTTCTCCAGTGCTGTGCCCTCCAATCCTCCGGTGCCCGTAAAAGATGCTGAAAATCCCCTGTGGGAGGGTGAGAGCAAGAAGATCGCTGAATCGTCGGCTAGCAAGTCTTCATTGTTTGATTCCCCCGGCAGTCTAAGCGAGAAGGGGCTTTTGGATACTTCAGGTGGTGTGGCTACAGCTCCTATCACTGCAGCTTCGTCCCCGTCGTTATCATCTAATGAAAAGTTGGCAAAATCAACATTAGCACCAACCCAGCCAATTTGTGGTGAAACGCCAACTGTGACGCCATCTTTCTCCTCAAAGTCGGGAGAACCACCTGCCGCTATTGGTAATGAAACTCCGAAGCCATCCATCTTCGACGCCTCTTCTGCCTCCGTAACACCTACGTTTGGTAATTCAGCACCAACTCCTTCAGCCGCCATCTCGTTGTTTGGGAGTTCTACCAATGAAATAGTCCATACCACCCTGTCTGGTCCTTCATTCGCATTCGGACAAACTACTAGGTCAACGTCAACGTCAGTGGAAGCTCCCAAGCCACTGGTCGGGACAGTCGAGGCGCCGAAACTTGTCTTTGGAAACAACGGCAGCGGCGGGTTCAGTTTTGGAGGCCCAAGCCAAAACCAAACAGAGCAGAAATCCTCAAGCACCCCTTTTTCATTTGAAACTATGAGCTCCAAAGAAGTGGAACAGAAACCAGCTAACACTGTGTTCTCCTTTGGTAACACAGGCGCCAAGGAAGCAGAACAAAAATCTGCGAGTTCTGTGTTCACCTTTGGAAAGACGGGTGAAGCAGAACAGAAATCCGCGGGTACTCCTTTCTCTTTCGGAAACATGAATGTCCCACCGGGAAAGCCTGCTTTCTCTTTCGGAAACACGAGTAAAGAAACGGAAGCGAAGCCCACGAATAGCCCTTTTTCCTTCGGAGCAGCACCGAGCACGCCTCCTCCTGCAGATGGGAATCAGAGTTCGCCTTACACTTTCGGGGCATCTGCGCCCTCTGCTCCTGCTCCTGCTCCAGCGTCTGTGGGTTTCTCCTTCAGTGGAAGTGGAAGTGACGCTTCTACGAAGCTCTTCAGTTTCGGACAATCGACGCGTCCCGTAACACCTCCTAAGAATCAGGATCTTGAAGTTAGCATGGATGAAAGCCCGACCCGCGATACGCAGCAAACTGCCAAACCCGCTGATAGACTCATCATTGGGGGTAATGGCTTTTCTTTTGGCACCAGTGCGCCTACATCTTCTTTTGGAACTCAGAACAATAGCTCTACATCTTTCTCATTCGGAGCGCCGTCATCTTCCACTCCTGTCTTTGGTAAACCTTCTGAGGGCAATTCATTCAGTTTTGGTCAGGCCGTACCCGCCACACCCGCCTCATCAGGATTCAACTTCGGACAGAGCAAGACTGAAAACGAACCAACGCGCACAAGTACAACAGGTTCATTTTCGTTTAATATTTCCACATCTGCGACAGGATCTGCTCCTGGGTTCCCTTTCGGTGGCGCTGGGAATAACAGTACTGGAAGTGCCTTCGGTCAGTCACAGTCTGGATCAGCACCAGGCAGTCCGTCCACTTTTCCACAACAACCGTCGCCCTTCTCCTTCGGGGCCCCCTTACCCCCTGTCAATACGGCATTCTCGTTTGGCTCTCAACCTGCATCCCCTGCTGGAGTTAACCTCAGTCTTCCGCAGCCCGCGACTCCGGGTGGATTTGGTAACACAGTGACTTCTGGATTTGGGCAGGCACAGCAACAGCAACCTTCTTCACCGTTTGGCGCTTCGAATCCTCCTGCACCAGCGACGGGAGGTGCTGCTCTATTTACCATTGGCGCGCCACCAGCACCACCTTCTGGGACTGGCACCAGAACCATTCGAAAATTGCCCAACCGAAGAGGCGGGGCGAAACGTTGACTTAACATACCCGATACTCTTCATTATAATATTCCTCTTTTCCTTTGAACTTAACATCTCATCTCTCGTCTCATTTCTTATTTGCTACAATTTCCTTGTATCTTGCCAGGGCGCAACCCCAGGCGTTTCAAGCCCGTTGCAGCATTTGATGCACCTACATATCTCACATATACAGAGTTGTTGCGGCGCAAAACTTTCCTCTGTCCCATTGCACCCCTTTGCTGTTTTCTTCTTACGTTATCTACGCTGGAAATTATTCTATGACTTACAACTGTATCGCATTAGTACTGAGCTACTCTCGGCTCAAGGCCAACATTGTCACACATACGTCGCATCTAGTACCTACATTGGCTCAAGGCCATTACGCATTACGTCCCAGCAATTCATGATTTGCATGTATTACAATTGATAGTGTAGCAAATTTGACAAAACGACATTCGATGACGGACGCTGGGTGATGACGTTGACCTCCTTCTTCCACCTTGAATGTTGATTTCGAATTCACGAATAAGGCTCTGCCAAGCAGCACCACAACTACCTCGTTATCGATTCAAATGTAATTCAATCTCTGTTCACAGACGACCATATTCAGAAGCACCAATCAATGGCGCTCAAGAACCTGTTGATCTCTTAGCAAAGACGAATGTTGCAAACCAGTGGCATGAAGGATGGTTGTTCGCTGATTCGGTCTTTCCTATTCAAATAGCCAAGTGGGAGTATGTTTATCGCTCTACAGTGATTCTTCGTCGTTGACTAGAATAAATTCTAGTTTCAGGCATTATATCGGCCTGTTGCGCGAAGAGTCTCTTCTGGAGATCATTAGGCATCGTTTGGAACACATCAAAACTCACGGCTTCAAAATCATTTCTTTAGAACCCCACGAGAAGGACGGAGGCGTTTTCATACGATTCATTTATAACGCGAGCGATACCGAAAATGCCCTCAAGTCCATTGAACGTGAACTGGTGGAAGTAGCCGCAAAGCATGGAGGCCTTCCATCATGGCTTGGCCTCAACAAAGGGAACACATGGATGGTCAAAGGCACGCCTTGGAGAGAGGTTTATTTCTTTTTTCTCTCTGGTTTTTCTTCGTCGTGAAAATTCCGTGCCTAGGACATGGACCGATACGCGTCCCCGATAGTGAATGTCGCGTTTGACGGACCTGACATACAAGAGCAGTCTCTTTATGAGTTATTTCGAGTGAGCCTCCATCATATACTCAAGTCCGTACTTACTTCTCACGCGCCTAGCCATTTGGCCGTATCCGACGTTTGACAGTGCCTACCCCTGTTCCGGCAGGTACTTCAAGATCGTCCACGATAATATTCAGCCAACTTCATTCTGCTACTATTGCCCGAAATGTTCTTCATGGTTTCTGTTATACTCCTGTTCAAGGCACGGGTAAAACTCTTCTACGCACTGCATATCAGCGGCCTATTCAAACCCACGCAATACGCGATTGGATGTCAAGTCATCCGAAGATAACACTGCCCCTCTTGGTGTTTCTCCTGGGAACATTTACATATACCGTCCGTGTATTATATTCCTGTCAGACTTGATTGTCACGAGATAACAGGTCTTTGACCCCATACGGTCTCTAATGGTCCAAGGCAAGATGCTGGATTGGTTTGACTACAGGGGTATAATTCCTAGCAATGCCGTATCAAGTTATCTTGCTAATATATCATCAAACTCATAGAATTCTGGCTCTACAAATGGTTGCGCACAACCACATTCGACCTTCTTTCTCCTACGTCGAACCATACCTCTGCTCCCGTTGAACTTGCCAGTGGAATTGTCTGGAGAGAGAGGAAAGAAGCTGCCAGCACTATCAAGTTCTACTTGTCCGATTTCCCTAGTGCGCCCTCTTTTCCTTTGTCTTATTGTTGTCGTTGATTCGGTGACAGCCACTATTGCATTCATCCATGGTCCCCAGGGCAGTGGCAAAACCAGATTATTAGAGACAGTTTTGAAAGATTCTGGACGGCACGTCGCTTCCCCAGTTCTATCTTGTCAACTAAAAACATGCTTTTCAGTAAAACCATGGTCATAGATTGTCGTGCTCTTCAGAATACAAATTCCGATTCACAAATCGTTGTTTCACTTGTTGCGCAGATGGGATATTGGCCGGTCTTCACGTTCCTCAATTCGGTCAACAATCTCATCGACCTTGCGAGCGTCGGCCTCATTGGACAGAAAGGTAATCATTTCATTCCATGCATTAACCTCGGCGTAAGATGACCTTCCTCTCAGCTGGTCTCAACAGTTCTTTGGAGGATCAGTTACGTCAAATTCTTACTATAGTTGGGAAGGCCCTTAGAGGCGTGAGCTTCTCCAATCGTACCGCTACCAGACGTCAGACTCTCAAACGGGAGCGTGAAAGGCTGGAGAAAGAGGATCAAGAGCGAATTCGGGCTAAGATCAAAGGAGGTATTTGGCATGATGGAAGGCTGGACTGCGTTGCTGGCAACGGGATCATGAGCGAACTCGGAATCGGAGACGAGCCAATGCTCATCAGCGATGGATCAAGTACGCCGTACGTTGAAAATGCAGAAAAGAAGCTTGTTTTGGAGGAAGCTACAAGAAAACAGTCTACTTGGGAGGAGATGGAAGCCGTTCGCTCTTTACCAATCGTGGTCATACGGAATTATGCAGTCAAGGTTGGCTCAAACCGAGAAGAACTCTTAGTTGTGTTGGCCCAATGGGCTGCGACGCTCGCCGAAAATCAGGTCTGTTCATAATCGATTTATTTGGTTCACGGTTGGATTTACCTTGATGGATTCAAGGTGGCACATGTTATCGTTATCAGTGATAACCGCGAAAATGCCAAATACCTCGCCAAAAGTTCGTCATCACACTGTGGCCTTTGAAAATGATGACGAATTCTCATTCTCCAGCTCTACCGTCAAAGCCTTTGAACTTAATTGCCCTTTCTGATGCGGACTCTCGCAGCTCCATATCGTTTGTCAAACAGAAATTACGTGATGCTGATATCGATGCAGACTTTACGCCCAAACAAATAGCACATGTGGAACGTCTTGGAGGTCGAGCGAGCGATTTGGAAAGTGTCAGTAATTCTTCCTTCATGGTACGCAAAATCTTATTGACTTGTGATTATTTGTCAGCTCGTACACCAAGTTCGCAATGGACAAGCGGTTGAGGATGCTGTTGAAAATATCATCTCACGAGGCGTTGCAGAGCTCAGGAAGAACGCTTTCGGCGATGACGTGGATGATGCGAAGAGCTTGCCTTGGACACGAGAACAGGCCTGGATCATCCTGAAACTGCTCTCAGAACGTGAGGAAGTATGTTTTCCGTCATGATTTCTCCTCGATCACCTCATAAGTTTGTATCAAGGTTCCTTATCATGACGTCCTCATAGACTTCCCATTCAAGGGAGACGAAACATCACTTCGAAATATGGAACACGCAGAACTTATATCAATTGGAACACATGAAGGTCAGTAAAATGTTTCTGTCACGTTCCTAAATAAATTGTACGCTTAATTTCTCTTCAGGCCGACCTTCTACGATACGTCCTGGAAAGCCTGTTCTTAGGTGGGTCTTCCAACGGCTCGTCAACGGTGAGCTCTACAATCGTTATCCGTGCCATGGTGCTCAACTGAAACACAAGACCCGATTTTTCGAGCGACGCAAGAGATTTTCTTCAATGAGAAGATTATCACAGGTGCTGAGAAGACGATCAAAGCCTGTGAGGAGGAGCTGACAACAATCAGTGCCATTGCATCACGAACACGACTACCATGGTGGCAGTTTGGTTACGGAGAACCCCGTGGCACCTCCGTTCGATCAAAGTACTTGGCAGAGAAAATGTCATCGAGTGCGAAGAAGATTGGAGTGCTGGAGAAGCAGAACCTGGAGCTCAAGAAGGTTCTGGCGAAAGGGGATTCTTGAAACGCGGTCACATGACTAGAAATTCTGCTCACTCGCGACGTTACCACTCTATGTTGTCGACGTTCAGCCACAGTCAAGAATGCATTTGAACCTTCAGTTGCCTATTTGCTTGATACGATTCTGTCGGGAAAAGGTTGTGAGATTAGCATCTCTCATGAGGGAGATTGTCGTAACATCAGTACTTAGTACGCTCATGTAGCTTCAAGCGACGTGGATCTGGTCCTCGCCTATAATGGGAGCAGTGCTTCTGGCGAGCCGAATTGTGAAATTATATAGTGAGAGCAAGAACGTAGACGGGGTGCAGCAGCCCCCGGAGGATAAAGCTGAACTTTGATTATATGTTGTGGCTAAATTGTCGCGCCACCGTCGCGAGGCGCGTCAATAAAGCCAAATATCGCTTATTCACCACTAACGACCATCTTCAACAGCATCTAACACCGCTGCCCCTGACTTTCCCTGTTTATTCCATTCCCTATGGCTTCACCACAGCTGTTAGATCTTGAAAGGACAGCAAGAGACATAGTACATGCTGCTATGCTCGAAGGGACCTTGTCGTACGTTTGATCTTTTAAGTACAACTTAAGAATACCAATCAGCCTTGCACACTATAGAAACTTGACTATCCGGAAAGTTCGTGACAGAATAGAAACAATGCACGGGTTGGAGAAGGGGTTCCTATGCGCACCGCAATACAAGCATTTCCTGAAGGCTGCCATACAAGGACGTACTACTTACTAGTGCACTATGTTGAGGGTTACTGAAATCTATTATTTAGGATGCATCTACACAGGCGAAAATGGAACCTAAAGAGGAAAAAGTTTGTGTTCCATCCAGAAATACTGTGACCCACGAAAGAGATGTGCACAAAGAGGACGTCAATAGTATTAGTACAGTGACAAAGAAACAACGAGCTAGCAACTACAAATCTGCTGTACGTATTATTCCCTTCGTGTGGTACTGTTCCTTATATCTTGACCAATCTGACAGGAATTCGTTGAGAATTCGTCAGATTTGGAGGAGCTTCCCGAAAGTAAGCCTACCAGACTTTCCCCTAAAAAGTTTCCGAGAGAGAAAGTCAAAATCAAGGAGGTAAGCTAGTATTATGTTGAAGTTTTTGAGTTAATTAATTGAATGCATCTTTCATTCGGAATAAAGTCTCGAGCCTCACTGAAGCCACCCTCGAAGAAACGACGAAAGATTGTGGATAGCGATGATGAATGTACGATTCATGTACTAGCAAAGTCTGAGTCGGAGACGAAGGTTCTTTATCCATGTTGCCGAAAGATATGACGCTGACGATCCTTCAGGATATCGTTGAGAGCGACGAGATGACATCCTTATTTGGTAATTCTCCTAAGCCGAAAAAGAAGGCACGAGCATCTGGAACGTCTGGAGACAAAGTTAGAGCTCTATTGACAATCCTCTATGCATTTTCTGAGTTTATCATAGCCTCGCGGCAAAAGGACAGCTGATGGTAAGTCGAAGGGTGATCCATCCGACAAACATGATGCAACGATTAAGAAACTCAAGGTTGGCTTGTTTTGAACCTGCCTTGACAGCTGCTGAACGCGACCACTAGTCTTTCGTTCATGCCTGTGGTGTACGCAAACCTTGGGTGAAAACATTCCAAGATTTGCCGAAGCCCACGCAACAGATCAAGAAACTTCGAGAAATATTGGCCGAACTTGGCATGACAGGAAGGATGAGCATGGAACAAGCGAAGAGGATTAGGGCTGAACGAGAGCTAGCACAGGAATTAGGTTTGTGAATCGTAACAAACTGGATTCCGGAGTGTCCATTGATGATTTTCTATGTAGAGGATGTGAAATCTTTCGAACGGTCTATGCTTAATCGCTCTCGTAGCCAGACTGCTGAGTCAAGTTCACGACCTTCTGTCAAACATGTAGAATCTAAAGAAGACAAGGATTCTGAGGATGAGGATGACATCAAACATAGAAGACGCAAGGTGAGCCTATCCTTCTCCATTCTTGTATGACCTATGTTCCAATATGTTACACTCCCTAGATTCCAGTGTCGCGAAGCATCAATGCATTTATTGACTGCGAGAGTGACGATGACTGATGACTTGTTTATTACCTTGAGACGATTTAACGAGAATCATCGAATCGAAATTTCAGAGCTAGTTGGCGGTTATTCTTTACATCGCTTCAACGACCTCAGGAGCAGGACGAAGATGTTGCTGGGCCGTGTAGTCTGGTGACACATAATCATCCAGCGCCAAAGAAGTCGAAAAAATGCCATCGGACACTATTTCGAGATTGGCAATCGACGCGCCTACAGCATCCAGCGACCAGAGTGATAAAGCTAGCGTGTTCACTGATTTGCGTCGCAATATCCTACAAATCATAACAGGACAGGTTAGAAAGTGATATAACCTAAGCTCACCCTGCGGGTAGAACAAAGAGAGTCTGGGGTCTGACATATATGATGAGCATTAAAGATCGTAGAATGACAGCAGGGTACTCGTCAGCACGAACCCTATGTTGTTTATATACTTCCCGATCTGCCAACCATTCACGTAAATTTGGACCCGGAAATTGGACATTGTACTACTTGGGGTGATCGAGAATCGGATCGGCATATCCAGTCCGTCAGGTACGTTCTGAGATATGCAATTTTAATTCTCGTTAAAAGAAGGCAGAGTGGCCATCTTACCCAATCAAATGTGGTCCTGTAAAAGTTGACACCAGCACGGGAGACGCCACCGCCGGACAGAGGCGACCCATCTGACCATGAAGAATCTGGGAACCCAGGAAGGTGTGCTCCGATCCTTTCCGCGTATAACCCGCCTTCGTTGAGGTATCCCCTGAATGTATCTGGTGTGTTGGCTGCACCGCCCTGGTATAGAACGCAAAACATTTCAGCAAACGAACCATAAGACAAGGAAGGTTTTTACCAGATTGCCTTGAAGCTTCCACAGGGTGAAATTAGTACTGTCTCCTTCGATGGTGAATCCTCTGATACCACGAGGCTCCTTTCCGCCATTCGCTGTCAAACTCAAACGTGAGTGACGTTCTTTGAAAACACATCACTTTAAAATACGGACTGCTGGTTTCGACAATCCTGTTCAAAGTATATTAACTCGCTGCGCATTAGCTAACAATTCAACAGAGCTCACCCTGTGTGGTCTGTAGAGAGAAAATGAGCAATTTGGCAGTGAATGTGATTATTGCCACCTACCCTGTAGAATAACAAAGACATTATCACTACTGATTCGGAGGCTGTTCGTGGGTATCACCCATCTGTCCGTTGTTACGCTCACGGTAGCGCTTCCTTGACTTGAACCCAGAAAGATACCGTTTAACCATGCTGAATAACCCCCGGCAAAGCCAGATTGTACCGTGGTTGTGATGGCAGTTTCCAAGCCACTAGCATTGAAGTGACCTCTGAAAATCAGATTGCCGCCGTAGAAACTGTCTTCGTTGATTAGAACTTATCCTTCAGGGTCATTCAATGTTCGAACCCATATTGCTGTGAGTACAAGACCCGGTCACCCGCCAGAACAGGCAAATTGGTGTACTGAGCAATTAATCAATGACAGGACATGTCTGATTGTATGATGCCGTACGTTGGTCGCCGTCAGATCTGCGGTTACGAAAGAGGTGTCATCGAATGTTGGATCAATCTCAGGTAAGCTAGAGCGGTTGTCCGTGGCGATCTATGAACCGACGAGAGAAAATTGCTTTACCTTCCCAAAACTTTCCAATTGCTCAGCGCTGGGAGGGCGATCCCAGAACGGCCGTGTTGACTAGTAGAAAACATTCCATGTTGATTTTTAATGAGAGCGGCTGGAACACCGTTCCAAGTGAGAGAGTCAACGTTCGGAGGGGCCAAAAACTCGATGGTGGTTGTTCCATTCAAGTCTCCCGTCTACAGAAAGGTTGGATCAAAAGCAAAGGATATGTTATCTACGTACCAACGCAAGCGTATCGTTGTTGATTTCAGCTGTCCGAACAACGTACGGCCCAGCAACGATGACGCTAAAAAGTACTCCAAGTTCACAGTCGAGAGACGACACCCGAAGAGTTGCTAACCTTTGATTTGTACCTATAGAAAAGAATTGTCCGAAGTCTCCTTCACCAGCAATAACAGGGGCATGCCATGTATTGGCTGTGATCTTGTCCAGAACGATAACAACGACCGTGCTTTGATTAGTACTTTGTATGGTAATGAATTGTGAGCCGCTCAAAAGCGAATACGAAATGATCAGGGTGCCATTTGTAAAACCGGACGACACACTAGAAGATGTCGAAACGACAGGAACGCTTGTAAACCGGAAAGCCGTTTCCCCAATTTGTCCGGGCGGTCCATAGAAGACGATATAATCAGTTTTCCCAAGGCTGCGTGAGCAATAATTGAGCACCACTATGGTATCAAAAGATGTTGGTACTTGCGTAGTCCAGGTCATGATTCTAGGTCAGCATTAATATACGTATAAGTAGCGTCAAGCCTCACGTCAACTTACTCTGCAGTAGAATATAAGATGCGTGTCGCAGTACACCCAAACACATAATCTGTCACTAGAATCTTGCTTTCACGTCCATTGAAAGTGATATCGCCGGATTTTGGAACCACAATTTGCCCAATTGAAGTATCGACTGTAAGACGGGTCGTAGTGAGTGCCGTTGATCTGAAAAGCTATTAAATAATCATAGTCCGACACTGCAAAGGGGAAACCTACGTCGATGCATTCTGCCTGATAATGTAGAAGGCAGCACCGTTGTCCAGGTTCCGTAGTTCGGCAGTGTGAATCAACCTCGAGGATGTATAGTTCGTCCCATTGGCGATAAGCGTCGCTCCAAGAAGATCTCGCGAAACTCGAAGAAAGAGCCCTGCGAACAAGATCGGTTTAGCTTAGTGATGAAATCTTTTGCACGGAAAAACACCTTGGAGTCTCATTTCGTTCATCTTGGATGTCGCGACTCGGTTCTCGTTAATTCCTGAATGGCCAGACATAAACATTGGATGCATGATTTGTGGTCATAAGTATAAAGGGGAAATCCTACCGCCTCCATAGTCGTACGAAGAGTACCTACTCAAAGTCATGGATACACGCACAGGGATTCATCTGTACGTGGGTCACTCACACCGTTGGCTCGACGGTCTGGCCCCAATTTGTCCCACCAAATAGCACTGTTGAGTAGGCAGCTCAAAATTTGGTGTGAGAGAGACTCCCGGGATGCCTACTGTAAACGTCTAGTAATCATGAGCACAAAGTTTTCTGCAAGGATTAGATTGTAAAGTACTCAAAATGGTGGCGGTTTGAGAACTAGATTGGTGTAGTTCCTTTATTATGAAAATCATACAATGTTCAAACCCTTACTAGGTATCCTTGTAGAATACGTTTTCTGTCAAAAATTATGGTCAACAGTCTCGAGAAATGACAAAGCCTCTAAGGCCCACCATAGTCGGCATTCGTGAGATTCACAGCTATGGTTGAATGATAAGCTCGAATATGCTAGAAATGGGAAACGACCTACAATACTTCTCATATCCTGTGCCGCCACGAGGCACGGCGCCCCACCCAAGAAGAAAACCACCACCGAACTTGACAAGGCCGATGAAAAAATACTCAAAGTAGAAAAGAGTCAAGAAGATATACTTCAGCAAGACAAAGCGGATTGCTCGGCGCGCTCGCAGCGTGCGCTGAGTAATAGATGGCCTGTACTTGTGCCCAGTTATTTGCACCCTGTGGGTATGAATCGCCACTGAGCACGAACACATTATCTTGAAACATTCAAAATGTGACTACAACGGCTTAACACACCAGTATATGTCGACATGAGTCCCGGGACGATCAGGAGAGAAATTTCCTGCTTGTCCACCATGTTGATCATTGTGAGTAATTGCTAACATCAAAATGTGAGATGATTGACCAAATTAGTATGACATGTTTTGGACGTACGGACGACAATACCATTCGCACGGTAGAGGTCGATGATGGCTTGCATATAGATGTTGTTGTTGGCGCTTGCACTGAATTCATTTTCCGCTTGAACTAGAATTACTGACGAACGACGTATATCAGTCTAGCCTACGAACCACTTGTTGGTGACTCATAACTTACTCGGACCGCCGGTTGTGATCTGGTTCTTGGCAATAAGCTGTGAGATACTTGTCATGTAGGGGGTCCAAGCTTGATTAAGGATCCTTCATCGGATAAGGATGAGAGAGTCGCAGATATTCATACCTTCCTGATAATTTGGATTATTTGTACGAAGGTTGCCTGCAATATTGCCAACCCAACCAGGAAAACCGCCGCCAGTCGTTTCCCCGTCTATATCACACAATTGAGGACGAAGAATTCAAAACGTAAGTCACGAGACAGCGCACTAATATATGGTCCAGGCCTGAAGCATTGGGCCTCAGCGACACGTACGGGCCTTCTTCAACTATCTAAACACACCTTGCTATCATCCAGAGACCTGCCTTCTTCGCTTCATCAATAAACCTCTGAATATCCCGATATGTTCCTTCCTGAAAGTCACCCTGGCCACCGTTGGTAGTTGGAGTAGGGTAATGGACAGCCCAATTAACGTAGAAAGAAACCGTGTTAAATCCGTTAGACTTGATTTTCTGTAAAACATCTGCCCATAAATCAGGATTACCAGGCAGTCTCCAAGGGTGAACTTCGGCTGAGAGGATGAAGATCCTCTGGCTATGAATGAAAAGCGAGTGAGAATCCCAAGTCACTGCATCTGTCAACCCGGTAGAATTTCTCTTCGTCAAATCAGGATGCTGAAGCGCTGAACATGCCGAAGCAGCAAAGAGAAAGATAGCATGCAGTCTTAACAGCATGCTGACAATTTGAAGTCAAAAGTAAATGAGGCGTTTGGATATATATTCCATTCCCGCCATACCCCTCACAAGGGCTAGGGTTCTTCCGCTCAGCTGACAGATGGAGGCTTCTACGCAGGGTCGGAACAGACATGGCGGGTCCGCCGTCCAAGATTTCTCGAAAACACGGTCCGGTTAGCGACCTTGGTTACGCGGCTTGCAGGAATATTGGACATAAAGCCAAAAAATCGTTGGAGATGAAGGCCATCGAGCGAGCAGGAAAATGACAACAAGAAACTGGCTGAAACGTATACGGTCAAGTGTATGATAAAGACTGAGGAACAGCTTGCAATTTGAAGCGGTGTCGGAAATTGCCTTTGCCCATGTCTCTCTCAACCTATACAACAATATCAGGTTTGTTAATGGTGTGCTTTTGCCTCTTTTCAGCAAGATAACCTCTGTAAATAGGCTTTCTTCTTCCCTCTATTCACTCTGCGCCTCCATTTTTCACGTCAGCACTGTCTATGAATTCTAGGCTATTTCAAATCTAATTGGCTAGTCAGCCAGCAGCCTAACCCTGGAACAGATGCGATCGCTGTTGAGCAATGGTCTCATTTAATGCTAGCGTACGCACGCCATAGACGATTATTCTTTCTCCGAGTTGAGGATGCAGAGATTGCGGGTAATGATTGGGACGAGATTCTGCGTAATGAACGCATCAACCGTACGTCGATCGTCATTTTGTATCTGAATGACCTCAGGATCTTGTCTAGGCAAAGTCCTTCCTTCGTACCTATCACACATTCTTTCTGTCTTGGTCGCAAAGGACTTAGCAGCATATGAACCACAAAAGCAGACTCGTTCCGTGTTGCTTTATTGGCGTTCACCGGACGAGTGGGCCGAGACGCTTCACAGCTGGGTAAGTTAGCCTCAGAACGTCCAATCCTATTCATGATTGATGAGGTAGGCGACGGAGACCGCACAACTCAACACGATTCTGACTTTCTACGACATCACGGACCCTCACATTGATTCTGAGCTTTCTGGCATTCCTATACCTCTACTGCGCAAAGCGATCGGCGTTCTCGGCAGGACGGGAAGAGCTCAAATGATTGGAGTAGCCGATGGCGAGGGTGTTAGAATATTCGCAACAGGCAGATGAGATCTGTTGAGCTTGTCTGCGTTGCATTATCGCCGTGTACATACTATCATGTAACCGCGTATAACGACTTTCTAATATCTCAAGTTTGATCTTTGCGTAATCTATTCTTCGACACTGTTCTCTGTATCTAGGAAAGAGTCCAATACCGGTGGTAGACGTTTATTGACATACATATGGAAACTTCAAGTTGAAAACACCAGCAAAAGGTCTTTGTCCATCGTCGGTCCGTAAACCCGACCTCTCCATTGATTTCTCAGCCTGAACCAACCCTCAATTTTTCTAGAATGAAAAGGCCAGAAAAGGTCTCATAGGGGAGGGATTGTTTCTACCAAGTCTGGCAATACAGGGAGGAGAATGAGGCTCGGAAATCAAACCTCAGGCAGCAAGAACTTGTTCATAACCATGTTTATAGTGAGGCATTGCAGGCAGGCAACATCAATGTGATGACTGACTGTTGGAGTGCTCCTTGAGGCCCAGTGAGAACGGGATATGGGACCATCTGCGACGTTATGACTTCGAAGAAAATATCTGACGCGTTATGGCACAAACCGAAAGTCACCAAATCGTGTCGCGCCGGATCGAGCCGAAAATTCCGAAATGAAAGACAATGTGCCTACCAAAAGGTACATTGTAAATTTCCCTCTCGCGCAGCCTCGCGCATCGTCATTTTACCTCTCGCGCATCGCATTGATGCCTCAACTCGACCGCTTTGGCTTATTGCTATAATATAAACCTATTTATGGTATGTGACATCTGTTTCTCTGCACATTACACCTTCATAAGCCCCACCCTATCCCCACAAGAGATCCTTGCCTTCAATTCACCTCATGCATATGTGGCCAAGGATGCGTACCTGATTCGACAGTTTGCACATATTTTCTCATTGACTTACATGTGTCTCGCCAAGTCCAATACAGACAATGACAAACAAGCTTCCGAGCACAACCAAGGTACGTCTATCTATGTTGTGGTGATACTTACATGTACTACTTACATGGCATGTAGTAGTGTCTTGATGCAGGCATGTTGCTTGGGCATAGTACCTTGTGGATGACAATGGTCTTGGCAATGATTGATTGAAGCTGAGGAATGTCAATGTAACATAGAGAGGTTTTTTTGCCACATGTGTGGCTCTACTGGAAAGATTTTGATGGCCCAAAGTTGCAGTTGACATAGCATGGTATATTAAAATGTGCCATCTATGCCAAATTCATCAGATAATGAAAGTACTTATCCTGCCCATTGTTGCCATTCCTGCCCCTCTCTTCAGCAAAATTTATGTTGACACAATGTTTATGCTGCTGTCTAGGTGCTATAAGTATATTATCCAGAAAAGATGCTCCTTAAGCCATTAGCCAGAGTTTAGAATGCTTCATTATGAAAATACTAAAGCAATCATCAAGTGGCTCTTTGAGGATGTCATCTGCCAATAGAGTATGCTATATGAGATTGTTACAGATAATGGTGCACCAATCATCAAGGCTACTGCCTACCTTGCCAAGCAATACAACATCAATCACATCAGAATCTCTGAGTATAATAAGCATGCTAATGAATTAGTAGAGAGACTCCAGTTTGACATGCAAGCCTTAATTAAAGCAGCTGATGGAGATGAGTCATGCTGGAGCTACTCAGCATACTCTGTCTTCTGGTCTCAGTGCATTACAGTCAGGTAATGCATGGAGTGCTCTCTATACTATGCCACTACAGACATTCATCTGTCAGGGGACCTATCTCTCTCCACCTTTCACCTCTCTGCCTTGCTATGATTTTCCTTTATTCTCCTTCTTCAGCCCTTCCTTTTGGTCCTACTTTCAGCTCTCTAGCTTCAATCCTACTCTGTCAATAATCCAAACAAGTTCCCAACCCAGCAGATCAACAATGTCTGGCAATTTCCAGAGTTTGATTATTTTCAGAGATTTGCCCCTTTAGGCCTTCCCTGTGGCTGGCTGTGGCTTTTGTGTATTGTACAGTTCCTTCCCATG
>JABAKA010008126.1:0-24551 GCA_018857285.1 Termitomyces sp. Mi166#008 | reverse complement strand
AGGCAAAGGTACTAAACGGGCTGGTGGTGTGGAAGCAGGTGGAAGATTATCAGCTCATTGTAATGGTGAAAGGCAAAGGTACTAAACTCGCTGGTGGTGTGGAAGCAAGTAAAGCATTATCAGTTTCTTGTGATGGCAAAAGGCAAAGGTACTAAACGGGCTGGTAGTATGGAAGCAGACAAAAGATTGTCAGTTCATTGTAATGGCAAAAGGCAAAGGTACTAAACAAGCTGGTGGTGTGGAAGCAGGTGAAGGATTATCAGTTCATTGTAATGGCAAAAGGCAAAAATACTAAACATGCTGGTGGTGTTCACACAAGTGGAAGATTATCAGTTGATTGTAATGGTGAAAGGCAAAGGTACTAAACAGGCTAGTGCTGTGAAAGCAGGTGGAAGATAATCAGCTCATTGTAATGACAAAAGACAAAGGATGGCACACACCGTGTGGCCATAGATGAGCAAGAAGCGAGGACTCGGATTCAAACACTGTAAGAGATTTCTCCAAGAGAGATGCAAAACTGCGGAGGCTCACGACAGACAGTATCAAAATCTGTGTATTTATGTAGGGTAAAGAAATCAGAGAGATGGTTGTGATATCTTTTAGATCAAGATCATGTAGAAACCCAGAACAAACCAAGAATCAACCATCAAGACCTCACACACCAGCAGCTTTGGGCATGAATGGTCAAACCCGATATCAACATTGCAGAAGTTGCATATGTTCTCATTCTAAGAGACAGACAAAATCAGGGATGGACCACTAAGTAAATTTCGGAGAGCATCGAAGGAACACATTGAGTCCCAATATCTTTATGGTTGGAGTCTTTCCGGTATATATCTAATGTTCATCATTGTTCATCAGTGTGAAGAAGTGCTTCAGGGTCTTTGTTCATCTGGAACAATGTTGGTCGAAAGCATCTCAAGGGATGCGAAGGACTGTTCCATCCATTAGAAGGTTGTGATTGGTTTCCAGTCCTCGATGGCGCTAGCAATTCATGCCTGACTGATAGATGCCCAAACGGGGCGGGAGTAAAGGTAAACCCCTTGCTTTTCGCAAGCCATTTTGACATTGTATTAGCAATCATAGTTTTTACGGTACGATACAACAGACGTCGTCACGGTTGGGATACGACAATCGAGCTCCCTCTTGGCGTTGGGATCCTGGACCAGGGTATCTTGACCCTTCGAGTGGACTGTGGACTGCAGTGGAGACGAGTTACAGCTCAGAGGGATACAGAGCCTACAGATAGTGAGATGGCTCGGCAGCGGACTCTAATCCTAGTTCTGTGGGATCGGGACTTACTCGAGGTCAAACCCATCGTCCAGTGCTGTCATGTCGAGGATACGTGTAATCACTCGGAATTGCTCACGTGCATCACATCATCCGATCACGATCCGACACTGCCTGGGCTCTGATTCCGAACGTTGAACTGCGTATTATTCTTGCTGGGATGCCTTCCCAGTCCACGCTCTCCAACGACGACAAGGCCCGTGTCAAAGCCGCTGTCCTTGGCTCAAAGGTCCTTCATGCTGCCCGCGCTCGCGTATACTATGCCTACCCTGATCCGAATAAATGGTCGTATGCCGGCCTTCAGGGAGCCATTGCGTTTGTGAAAGACGGCACGACGGGGGTTTCGCATTTCAAGCTCGTGGATCTGGATGGGACGAGAGGCGTGATCTGGGAACATGAACTGTATAGTGGGCTCGAGTATCATGCTGATAGGGCGTTCTTTCATTCGTTTGCGGGCGATGTGGGTTTTATTTCTGGTCGACTCCTCTTTCTGCTGAAGAAATGGTTTTAGGATTGTATGATTGGGCTCGTCTTTTCCTCAGAAACGGAGGCCAAGCCATTTTGGAAAAAGGTGACGACGAGGAAAGACGAAAAGTCCTGTACGTTTCATTCTGCCCATGAGAAATGAATGTCTCACTCACTTTTCCCCTCCCCTCCAGCCAAATCCTCCTCCTCATCGAAAAAGAAATCGAAATCGAAACTCGGCAAAGGCGGCAAGATCGACAAGTCCCTCATCTCCGCGCCCACCGCCGGCTCGTTTGTGCACGTGGGGCACATGGGCTACGACGCCGAAAAGGGATTCACCTCACGCGGCGTCGACCCCTCCTGGACAACTTTCCTCACCAGTCTCGAAGCCGGAGGCATATCAAAGGAAGTTATTGAGAAAAACATGGATTTCATTAAAGACTTTACGCGCCAGTACCAAGACCAGCAGCAACAACAACCGCCCGCACAGCCCAAGAAACCTAAACCGCCGCCTCCTGTGCCCCGCCGCACACATGCCGAGTCTTCTCAGGCGCCTGTGCCCCCACCACCGCCTCCAACGCGCGCCCCGCCGCCCCGTGCTCCGCCTTCCCCTGTACCTCCGCAGCCACAGACAGTACAGCCACCTGCGCCACCCCAACCCCAAACTCAACCTCCTGCACCCCCGCGCCGCCCTCCACCTACAACCATACCCGTCGCGCCCCCACCCCCTCCTACACGCCCCGCACCACCACGCAGACCGTCTCCTCCCACGCATCCACCAGTGCCGTCTGCAGAGACACCGTCCCCGCCACAGCCCCCTCCGCCCCCGCTTCAACCACCCACTCGTCCGCCGCCCCCACCAGAGCCGTCTTCATCCGCACCTGCATCCGTACCTGCACCGCCGCCGCCGCCGCCGCCGCCTCCACCACCACCACCTCCGACAACAGGAGCACCACCTCCACCTCCTCCACCTCCTCCACCACCTCCACCTCCACCACCTCCGACAACGGGAGGTGCCCCACCCCCTCCCCCGCCACCTCCCCCTCCGCCCACAGGTCCAAGTGGTGGTGGAAACGGAACCCTCGCCAACCTCCCGGCGCCCCAACCAGGTCGCTCAGCGCTGCTCGAAAGCATCCAGGGCAAAGGAATCCACAGTCTTCGCAAGACGGATCCCAATTCTAATGCCCGCGGGTCGCCTCCTGCAAATGGAAGCGGAGGTGGAAATGGTGGGGTAGGTACAGACAGCGCACTGGCCGCGGGAGTAGGTGCAGCAGCGGGTGCGGGAGCGGTGGCGGGTGGTGATTTGACGAGCGCGTTAATTAGTGCGCTTGCGCAGAGGAATAAGGATATGGGGGATAGTGATGAGGAAGCGGATGATGATGATGATTGGGATAGTGATTAGGTGTTTTTGGGGGGTATAGATGGAAAAAGAAAACGAGGGGGTTTATCTCATTTTATTTATCTCTTCAAGGTTCTTTTGTATGGATTTTGAGAACTCAAACCAGGATCCGGAGAACGTTTGACCTTAAATATATTTACTCGCATTTGTTGTTACCAATTGCGTCATTTTTGATATTTCGCGTGTCCTGAGCCATTACTTACTGTTATGATTGATTCATAACCTGGTTTTATTGAAAATACATTACGCAGAGCCTTCCCACTAGCTAGCCAGCTAGTATGTCGGTACCGACTCGGAGTATTCCAACCTTGCCAATGCCACTCACAGCATCTCGTACTCCAAGCTTGCAAGAACAAAGGCAGCGAGGCCTTTGAGATCGTTCAAGTCGACTGGCTGGCTGATGTAATACTGTCCGAATGAATGCTAAGTCGTACTATCGGGAAGCAGGAAAAATAAGAGCACGTACATTAAAGTCGCCCGTCGTATCCAAACTCCCGACCTATATACCACGCACCTACTAAGGAAACGCGGATAAGAAGAATAAACCAACACTCACTACAACCGTCCCCTCCCACCCCATCGTCCCATCCTGATTCCCCACAACCCAATTCCCCAAGATATACCCATACGCCCTCTTCGCCGCCTCAACCAAACTGCCCATCCCATCCGGATCGTCCTGTATATACCCCATCCTCACGGCCCTCAACAACGCATAAACAAACATCGCCGCCGCGCTGCTCTCGAAGTAGTTGCCGGCCCGCCCCGGCTGCGTCAGGACGAGCCACCAGACGCCGCTTGATGCGACGGTGGCATCGCGGATGCGCGGGAAGAGGGTGTGGAGGTGCGAGAGGAGGGCCGTGCGCAGGGTGGTTACTGCGGTGAGGGAAGAGGAGGAAGGAGGGAGAGAGGAGATAGTGTCGAGGACGTCGACAAGCGCCATGGCGTACCACCCCATCGCGCGGTCCCATACCTCGGGCGAGTGTCCGCGGTCCGCAGAGGCCCACGAGGCGACGTGCGAAAAGTCGTACCCGTGGTACAGGAGCCCTGTGGTGTTCGGTGCCGTCGCGTTTTGGAGCGTGTTGGTGAACATGAGGTTGAATTGAGTTGTGATGTCGTCTGCAGGTGGGCGTTTCAATTTCGCGAGGAAAGGGAGGAAAGAGAAAAGGACGTACCCCATGCCGTTTGGTTGTTCGGCTCGAACATCGCGGTGTATTGTGCGTAGAATAAGTCACCCATGTATATTCCGTCCAACCAGCCTGCACCGCGGTGGAATTCATTCAAGTTTCTTTATTTATAAGCAGAAAGACGGGGACAAAGATGCACCTTGGTTAGGGTATATGAGCTTGTGCCAGAACTGCCCTTGAGCTGTACGCGGATGCGCATCGAGCTGGCGCCTAAACGTGTCTGCGGCAGTCTTGTACTTTGCTAGTCCTGTTTGATTATACCTTTGCCAAGGACTTCAGTTGTAGTTAACCATATACACGCGCGTAGCACTTACAGGTATAAGAATGTTGGGCCGGTTCTATAACAAGCATTCAGCTCGAGCCCACAAGGCGTCGAGAACCAAGCATACCTAACAGGGTCCAACGAAAACGCATCGAATCTATGTCAAACGCACAAACACCAATCTCAGGTCACCTTGCTTTCCCTCACAATCCAAGACAACCAGCACTCACGAATAATCCCCACCCACACTCCCATCAGCTCCTACAATCCTCCCAACACCCTGCACGATATACTCGAAATACGTCTCGTTCCCCGTCAGCTCGTACAACCTCCTCAGGCCCGTCTGGAACTCCCCGTGCTCGTACGACACCGTGGGCTTCCCAGCGGACGTGAGCCCGTTGCCTTGGCCGCGCGCGATGGCGGAGTCAGCGGCCCAGACGGCGTTAGATAAGGGGCGGGCTGAGACGCGGAAAGGGGATAGGAGCACGAGTATGGGTAGTATGAGTGTCGGTAGCATAGGTTGAGAGTGTGGTCCGAGTCGGAGAATATTGTAGACGGGCTGTTAAGAAAGTAGGTAAATGACTGGGAGCAGAATCTCGTGATGAGAGACGGGCCGCCGGCTCATGAGGTGGTGTGCTTCGTTGCTTCGAAGCGGTCCGTCTTCGCGACGCCTTCGATGTTTAGCAGCGTCATGGTGCATTCAGAGTGTATATCGATTTCGGGCCGGAGTGGTAGAGGAAGGCCTCTTCCGAACAAATTCACCCAGACCCTGCTGAATAGTTAAGTGGTAGCGCCAGTACCGCCGATGTACCACTCCGCTCGGATGTCCCTACCCTGACGAAGTCTCGTGGAACCTCCACACGTGCCAACGATCGAGTTGCCTTCTAGGCTAGGAAAATAACACGTTAGATGCAGAGATCACAGAGATCAAGAAGCATAATTTTCTCGAATTATTCTGGCGGGATCAGAAATACAGACCTTGGTAGGTACCATATTTGTAAGAAAGAATCGAAAGTACAGTGGAACGGGAAAAGATGGAGCCAGAACGTTTTCGCTGAACTGTAAGTCTCACAATGTCACGAAAGAGTAAGTGATGTTGGATAGCCAACCTCCTGAACGCAGGATGCCTCATATTTGGAATCCCAGAATGATTGATCATGCAACTTGTGACGACGGTCTCATGTGCAGGGTAAGTTCCCGTCGCCACAGCATCGCAGAGCTCCCTAGACACCGGGATCTTGTAGAAGAATGGACTCGTACCAAGCATTGCGATCACAAGATTCGGAATAACCATATCCTTGCTTGGTAGGCCAGCCCTCTCTTGCGTCATGCTATTAACTTGAGCAGCTGCGGTTCAGGGAAGTGTCCCCAGGTCACGGGTTTATCGTCTTCGACCAAGTACGCAGTGGCGTCTGTAGGCGAAATCAAGTAAACATTGGATTCGGCCTGACGAGCCTTGTCGCACATGAACGGGATCGAACAACGAGTCATCAAGACACGTTCAGGAATTCGAGAACCTGATCATGAAGTACAATTGATGACGAGCGAGTCGAAAACAGCTATGAGACAAAGTAAATGTAGCAACTAGATACAGAAAGGAACATACGAGGGTTCGGGGTTCCTGTTGAGCACTCCCAAGAAGCTCACTCCCAAAAAGCTCAGAACGTTCTGGACAGGGTCGCGCGCCACGGCCCCGAGGCTCAAGAAAGAAGTTGCAGTCAACCCTCACCAACATCGAAATCCCGACCAAAGAAGCAGCTGACTCGTGGACAACACAGATATGATGCTCTTAATCGGACTAGTACTTGGGAATTCGGACGAGGGCGGCAACATGCTCTGTTAGTTTGTCGATACTCACATAAGTATAAGGTGCAATGTAGCCCGCGATTAGGAATGCTACAGGCGTCTCTGCCATCAAGCGTTGCGAGTAGTCAGGTTTACATAAAGTTACTCGGAGACTGTGGACAAGTTTGCGTCTCGGACACTAGCCGAAACAACGGAGATCATTTGATCAGACTTTGCATGCTGGCCCAGAGTCGACTCCTTGTCGCACACTTTCCCCGTTTACATTCCACAACCCTCCGCCACCCTTCGACAATATACAGAATGGCCACTAATTCGTACGTCGTTTCTTCGTGTTCTTTCGATTCCTCTGAATTGATGTTCCGGTCGGCCGTCATCCACATTCAAATCGACGACTTCTGCTTTCCATTTCCTCTTCTAACAGTACTACAAGTTTGTCAATCCAAGCTTTCACTACTCCGCGCAATATCTCATCTTTAGCAGTGAACGTTATTGAAGCCTCAAAAAAGCTCGCGGCATACACCGCTGTAGACCAACACATCAAGCCCGAGCACATAGTGGGTGACTATTCTGTCCACTACTTTAGCCTTGAAAGTTGAATGCCACGTTCAAGATAATTGGAATCGGTTCCGGTGCGTATTTGTTTCATCCAACGTCGACTTCCACGACTGAAACACGCCTTTTTCCTCCTAGGCTCGACGGTGCCCTACGTCGTAGATAGAATTGTACAACAGGGCGTCGAGGCCAACAAGAACCGCATCTTTGTTCCCACCGGTGTGACACCACGGTGGTTTCTAGTCCAAGCACATCACTGATGTTAATCAGGCTTCCAGTCGAAAGAACTCATTGTCAGTGCTGGACTTACCCTCGGAGACGTAGACCAGATCTCCGCGATTGATGTGACTATCGACGGTGCGGATGAGTGGGTCTAGTCGATTCAGTATTCGGTCAACCAAATCACTGAGCATGCCATGCCATTACTTATTCTTAGAGTTGACAAGAGCCTCAACTGCATCAAAGGCGGCGGGGCGTGTCACCTCCGCGAAAAAGTCATCGCCGAAGCTGCATCAACGTACGTTGCGTCCCTCTCCACCATTCAACAAAGAATATCTACCTTACTAAACCCTCACCAGCTTCATCGTCGTCGCAGACTACCGTAAAAACGCCGAGTTCCTAGGCACAAACGTGCGCTCTCTCACTTCCACCTATCCACCCATCCACCATCCAACATTTCCTTGCTTGTATCTAATATTCTATCTGGCAGTGGGTCCCAGGCGTCCCGATCGAAGTCGTACCCTTCGCCTACGCCAAGGTCCTCCGAGATCTCAAAGCCCTCGGATCGCCTAACGCCGTCCTTCGTATGGCCGTAAAGAAAGGTTAGGCTTTCTACCGGTTCGGTATTCTTTTGTATCCCTATAGCATCTGTGTTTTGCACCGCAGCTGGTCCTGTTGTCACGGACAATGGAAACTTTGTCATCGATGCGCCGTTTGAGAGGGAGGATATGTTGGACCCTGCTGCTGTGAGATCGTTTTTATTGCGTTTCATGTCTCCAGAGCGCTCAACTTCGTGTTCGGGGATAGGTGTTGAAGAAGATCAAGCTTCTCACTGGTGTCGTGGAGGTTGGCTTGTTTTGTAATATAGTCAAGGCGGCGTACTTTGGCAACGCGGTATATTATTCTTTCAAAGCTGAACACTGACGAACGCTAAATCTCCCTCCGCAGGACGGTAGCGTCACGATCAGAAAAGCCGATGGAACTATTGAACAGCTCGCTGCGTCGAGCTCGTAAAGAAAGTAGATTTAGTGGCCCGGATATTCTCACATGAATCTAGTCATCTGGATTGCGGTCGTACATACATACACACAGTAGAATATAGTACAGTGTAGAACATACATCCAACTACAATAGATAATACATTATGTACAGAATCAGTCTGTTTTGAATTTCATTGTGAGGACCTCTAGAACTTGTGCCAATCATGAACTTGAAGAATTCTACATGGTCACTGATTCGAGTCATTGTTAATGGACATTAAAGATTGTGATCAAGCAGAGGCCTCATTGTGCGGTGATGCAGATTTGGAAATCGGAGAAGGGAGCGCCACGATCGAGTCCTCGACCTTGACACCACCACAGGTGGCACAGGTTGGCACCTTGTGACATGCACATGGCATGAGGGGTGTGGGTGTATCCTCAGCTTTCCGCTCCTTGGACTTCTTGAGTTTATCCGCCTCCTCCGCCTCCTCCTTCTTCTTCTCCTGCTCTTGCCTCCTCGTCCGTTCTTTCTCAACCCACTCGGCCACTCCCTCTACTGCTTCCACGGGCCGCGTCTTATAAGACATTAGATAACCCTGAAGACTTGCCACCGAGCATTCGCGCTCTGGAATGGCATCAGCGAACCGTTCTGCGAGCTCGGCGATGCGTGCAAGGCCGAGTATTGGGGTGCGGCCAGGGTGTATTTGGCCGGTGAACAAGGAAAGGTCGACTACAGGAGCTTTTGATATTGGTTTCTCATTACAAGAATCAGAGTCATTAGAAACCTGTCCCCTTGATTCGTGTTTTTCGTCATCCTGGGCCTCGGTAGGTGTGGGGAAATAGAACCGGCTGAAAAGCTCTCGGGCCTGGTACTTGCTCGCATTCTTGAACTCAATGTGCAGATCCATACGTCCAGGGCGGCACAGGGCTTGATCAAGGGCAGAGTATCGGTTGGTTGTGGCGAAGAGAATGCGGCCTTCTTGGGCACCAACGCCATCGAGCGCATTCAGCAGCCCGCTCAAGCTCAGTCTACCGTAGAAGAGCGTCGATTTGATGAGTAGGAATACAAGATATCTCAGGAGACGCACCTGCTTGGCGTGGGTGGAGGTGCAGCACCCGGTGGCTGTTTTTGGCTTGACTTTTTCGCATCTTCTTTCTCGTCGTCGTCCGACTCTGTCATGTCGCTGCGGGAGACACTGTGTGTAAATGCTGCATCGATGTCCTCCATAAGAGCTATGCATCGTTCGGGAAGAGCGTTAACAAGCTCGTTGAGAGATGCATCATCCAGGCCTGTCCGAGAGAGCGAGATGATATAGACGTCGAGCCTGAGTTCGCCAGCCATACAGTGAATCATGCTAGTCTTCCCGGACCCAGGAACACCATACTACAAAAGCAGATTGCAGGGACTTACATGAGATGGAGTTATCAGTCAAAGGAGGCAGACGTACAAGAAGGTAGCCTCGACGGAACGGAATACCACGTTCTGCGTACCATGATTTGCTCTGAAGAAAGTCCCGGGCATCTTCGAGAAGAACGTCCTTAACGCCTGGGTCTAAAACAATCGAGTTAAGGGACCGTTTTGCACGGCAAGCAACATGGTTCCAATGATTAGAACTAGAATTTTCTATGTTAGCGATGAATTGCAGAGAGAATGGCTTGACTGCACTCGCACCTATCGGAGACGAAGATACACATGCTATGTTCCTGACCAGCCATGTAGAATCGGCGAGCTTCTTGCAGAAGATCTGTGAGAACACTATGATTCCGTGTCAGGATGCTATGATTCATATCTGGATGAGTATCATCTAATAGATAGAAGACACTTGTACTCGCCTGATGTGAAGTGTATCTTCCTTGTCGCCGTAAATTCCACTGGAATGTCTGATCAGTAGAAGTTGAAGGTAGTATAGGAAGCGATAACACACGTTGTGCGCTGCAGGCGTGTTATGGTCACCCACCGCTTCTTGAACCAAAGAGAATAGGTCATGGATGCTGAAGGCAGATACGCAATCTTGCGCGACGATTTGAAGTACGGATTATGGGAATGGTCTTCTTCTCCCTCAAGTACAATGGCCGGGCTATTGCCTCCAGATACCCGCGTTGTGATATGCATGTCACGAGTTTTGCCTTCGATGATACTATTAGAAAATAATACCGAGAAACGTGGAGGGATCTGTTGATGCTTACTCCATGAAGGTTGTCTGGAAAGCCACACAAGGATCCATTCTGCATCGAGTTCAAGTCAGACCCTTGGTGCAGTCTATTGTAAAAGGAATACGCACCATAACTTGGATCCATGTTATCGAAAGACGCCCGAATGAAGAACGAATTGAGAAACTTGTTGTAGCCAGTCATCAGGAAACGACGTAAAGACTCAAAGATTCCTCCGATAACAAACAATTTGAGCCAATCTTTCAAAGCAGAAAACGAGAATAGGATAGCGAGGAAGGAGGAGACATCATTTGACACTAAACGTGGTTCTCCTGAAGCCATCGTTCCGTTTGCTGAAGACAAGGAAGAATTGAGAGTCCCAAGAAACTGCTGAGCTAGTGGAAGAAAGGAAGCCATTGACACGGATTGAAATGGCGGGATATACTCAAGCACAGCGTAGTTCGAAGCGGTGGGAACAGGAAAGACGGACAAAAGATGGGTTAATGAACACGAGCTTTATATGTCTCGAGAAAAGGCACCGTTAAAATTTCGGGATCAGACAAAGCAGGGTGTGGGCGTCAACTGTGGATCATCTCGACTCAAAATAGACTCAAAAATATGTAATCCGCAAGAGGTACAATCCCACCCTGACGCTCTCATGTTCGAGGATTTGTAGATCCGACTGGGAGAACCCAGATTGCCGCACGATAAGACGAGTAAACCCGGCCCAGACATCCGAAAAGCGGAATGTAAGGGGAAGGTCCTCAAGTAAAAAACACGCACCACTCGAATGAAAAGTTATCTGATTCAATTTGAACAGGTATATTTGAAAAGCTGATTACGTTACTTACGGAATTACGTAGGTCACCGCACTGGGCTGTGTAACAGTATGTCCGGCATGGCACGGAGTCCTCTGTCAATTTAGGCGCCAGGCGCTCTGACATGGGGTTACAAGGAGCTTGAATTTGCTCCGTCCGAGATTGCGGTGCGTGTCTGTGCGCGCGTATGAGAGTACGGAAGCAGTATCGAATCATCTGAAAAAAAAAGGCGAAGTGAAATAAAACCCTCTCATTATATAGCAGGTGGCGCTAAAAACGGACTCAGAGAATGATGCATGGAGATCGGTGATTTCAGATTATCTTATCTGTCAGTTACAATAGAACCAAATGGCGACCACCGAAGTTGTTTCCAACTCACCACAGACAAGTCATCGAGAGAGAGAGGCATGACGGAGCAAGAACTATCAATAGATTTGGCGCAAGCCCAGCAAATCATCGACCAACATTTTTCGCCTTCGGATCAGCTGATTATCGACAAGTTGGTCCAACTACCTAACGAGGGATACAGGTGAGTATTATTCATTGTAGTACTGTACCAAGCTGAACTTTGTAGCCACACCCCAGATTTCAAAACCTATGTCGCAGACCTCTTTAAACGCGGCGACGCGTCTACTCCTAGTTCCTCATGTTTTATCACCATCGCACGCCCGAACCCTGGTATATTCGGCGCATACTACCAGAATCCTCTTCCTCTAGTTGCCAAACTATTAACAATGATTCGTTCAAAGACTGCTGTTCCAATCAGGGAATCGACGCTCGATACGTCTCAATCAACAGTCCCATTTCATTATCTTCTCTCCCCCCCATCACCGTTCCCCTCAACATCGATCGTGTCACTTCCCGCTGCTCGTGCTTCAGGCCTTTTGTCGAAGAAGGCGGAGGTTTCTATAGATCTTCTTCTTGGCGCATTCCTTGGTCAACTCCACAGTGGTGTACAAAACGACTGGTATGGGCAACCAACGCTAGAGAACTCGCCATCACCTCCGACCGATACGGGGTATAGTTGGCAAGAGACATTCACTGGTCTATTTGAAAGTCTTCTTGATCAGGTCGAGAAGGATGAGGCAGCATATGGTGTAAGTCTGCCGTATGCTGATATAAGATTGTGCTTCTCTCGTGCAATCGGTTCTTTCCTCTTTGACGACGTAGAGGTCCCATCCTTGGTATGGTTTACAGGGTCAGAAGATGACATCTACATCACATCACAGTCCTCTTCGACCGCATCGGAACCTGGGACGATCGCGGCCATCTTGCCGAACATCGCGCACGCGATTTGGGGCGATCCATTACTAGAGGCGTTCATGATGGGACCTGAAGATAAAGTGGCCCAAGGTGAAGGTCCAAGTGCTGCTTTCATGGAAGGGTATAAAGGCGGAGGTGGTGGGCCAGTATTGGTGTTCGCGAGACAGAAGACGAAGCGCATCTGGTATAGCGTCTTTTTGGCCTTGGTGGTGCTGACAAAATATGGTCCGACCAGGGAGGGAGAAGGGCTATGGATTACGAAGAAAAGGCAGTGGGCGCGAGAAGCACTTGGTAAAGTTGTCCCAGCGCTCAAGGACGCGCCCTGTTATTAGAAATATATCCGATGGTCTCGTTCTTTTATGATATAGTTAACGTTTTCACAACTGATGCACTTCTATTCACAGTATTTTGCGGAGAAGTAAATCGCAGGTACTCGAGCATCGTTCTTAGACCTTATGGATGAGATACTCAGTCCACTTCTAGTATATCTTGTTCATTATAGCGTCGCTAGAGCTAAGAGATTCAAAAGCAAAGTGACCAATTGGCAACACAGCCACCGCACACACCATTCAAGTTATACGTACCTGGTCTCCCCCACAAGACAATGGAAAATGAAAAAACGAATATCGATATCATCGTTGAGCGTCTCGTTGGACGGTTTAATTTGACAAAAATGAGCCACTACTCCGAAAAAGATGAATGGATATTATTTCTTGATCTAGTGTTCTGTGCGCTCCGAGTTCGGGGTAGTAGAAATGAAGTGCACCGATACGAAGAATTCAATAAGGAGAGAAAGGTCGTGCTTAAAGTTCTTCCTGAAGCTCACAAGCAGAGGAAGTGGGAAATTCTCTTCACCCACCGCGCGTACCCCTAAGGTCCAATCACCTTGTCTTGCAGTTGGTTTTGCTCTATTTCAAGTTTCTTAAGCTTGTTTGTAACACAGACCCCTTTAGCTTTACATTAGCACACTTCCACTTCATTCAATCTCGCTGCGTTAAACTCGTTACTTTTATTGCACTGCTTAGAGTACAAAATAAACAATCATCATGCGAAGTAAAAGAATACGTGACGAGGAATGAAATACCACAACCTCCGTCCCCCTATTCTCCCGGAGTGCTATTCATTGGGATTGTTCAAGTACGTAAGAACACAGGTACCTACGCCTTTATGCAGCAGCACGGGCCTTCGCCTTAGCAGCCATCTAAAACATCCAAGTCAGTCGATGAGCGAGAGAAACGAGAGTTATACGCACGAGGTTCAGAGCGGAACCAGCCTTGAACCACTCGATCTGACCCTCGTTGAAGGAATGAGCAAGAGCGATGTCCTGTGTCGAACCATCCTGCTTCTTCACCCTGAGAGTGAGGTTCTTGCCGGGAGCGAAGTTCTCCAAGCCGAGGATGGAGACCTTGTCCGAAGGGCTGATCTTGTCGTAGTCGGCGGGGTCGGCGAAGGTAAGGGCAAGCATACCCTGCTTCTTCAAGTTGGTCTCATGGATACGAGCGAAGGAACGGACAATGATAGCGAGACCGCCGAGGTAGCGAGGCTCCAGAGCGGCGTGTTCACGGGAGGAACCTTCACCGTAGTTGGAGTCACCGATGACAACCCACTTGATGCCCTTGTCCCGGTAGTCGGCAGCGACCTGGGGAACTCCTGCCCACTCGCCAGTGAGCTGGTTCTTGACCTTGTTGGCTTCACCGTTCTCAGCGTTAACGGCACCAATGAGACAGTTCTCTGTAAAGAGTTAGCGTGAAATCATGCACGACGTCGAGAGATAGGTTACGTACGGGAGATGTTTTGGAGATGGCCACGGTACTTCAACCATGGGCCACCAGCGGAGATGTGATCCGTTGCTACACAACACACATTTGAGACCATCCTAAAGCAGAAGGTCACGATACTTACTGCATTTGCCCTGAACCTTGATGAGGATGGGAAGATCCTCGGGGGTCTTGCCATCCCAAGGCTTGAAGGGCTGGAGGACTTGGAGACGGTCAGACTTGGGATCGACGGCAACTTGGACGCTAGCACGATCGGCAGGAGGAGGCTGGAAGGTGTTCTCTCCGGGGTCGTAGCCACGAGGAGGAAGCTCAGCACCATTGGGGGCCGAGAACTTGAATTCCTTGCCGTCAGCGCCGGTCAGAGTGTCGGTGAGGGGATTGAAAGTGAGGCGACCGGCGAAAGCCATGGCTGTGACGAGATCAGGGGAAGCGACGTAGGCATGAGTGGCGGGGTTAGCATCGTTACGGCCGGTGAAGTTACGGTTGTACGAGGTGATGACTATAATAGACCAAGATTAGATTAGCCTGTAAGAGGACGATGTCAAAACGCACTAGAGTTCTTTTCACCCTTCTTGACGTCCTGCCTATCCCACTGCCCGATGCAAGGTCCACAAGCGTTGGCAAGAATAACTCCACCAACATCCTCGAAAACGCCGATTTGACCGTCGCGAGCAATAGTGGCACGAATTTGTTCAGAACCAGGGGTGATGGTGAACTTGCTCTTGGTCTTAAGGCCGTGGGAGGCAGCTTCCTTGGCAATAGAAGCAGAGCGGGACATGTCCTCGTACGAAGAGTTGGTGCAGGAGCCGATGAGTCCAACCTTGAGTTCCTCGGGCCAGCCGTTCTTCTTGACCTCGGCGGCGAACTTGGAGATGGGGGTGGCGAGATCGGGGGTGAAAGGTCCATTGATGTGGGGCTCGAGCTCAGTAAGGTTCTATTGAAGGGTTAGTTCTGTTCAGACTCCCAAAAGGAATGACGTACGATTTCAAGGAATCGGTCATACTCTGCGCCCTCGTCGGCAGCAAGGTTGTGCTTGAAGCTTTCGGCGTATTTGGCAATTTCCGGGCGCTTGGTCGCGTTGAGGTAGTCGGCCATGCGCTTATTCCAAGGGAAAAGAGAGGTGGTCGCGCCAATCTCGGCACCCATGTTGCAGATAGTAGCCATACCAGTGCAGGAGAGAGACTCAACACCAGAACCCATGTATTCGACGATTGCGCCAGTGCCACCCTTGACGGTAAGTTCACCAGCAACCTTAAGAATAACGTCTGCATAGTGTGAGCAAGCATCACCTAGACGCAAAACACCACAAGCTTACCCTTGGGGGTAGTCCATCCGCCAATCTTGCCAGTCAGTTTCACACCGATAACCTTGGGGCACTTGAGTTCCCAGGGAATGTCCGCCATGACATCGACCGCGTCAGCTCCGCCAACACCACAAGCAATCATGCCGAGACCACCAGCATTCGGGGTGTGGGAGTCCGTACCGATCATAAGTCCACCAGGGAAGGCATAGTTCTCAAGGATAATTTGATGAATGATACCAGAGCCGGGTTTCCAGAATCCAAGACCGTACTGGAATACGGAAGGTTGAATGATTTTAGAACTGTTTTGAGGTGGAATGGACCAACCTTCGCAGTCGCGGTCGCCAAAAAGTCGTAGACTTCCTTGTTAATCTTGTTGGCACGCTCCAAATCCTTTACACCACCGACTTGAGCCTCAATAAGATGATCGCAGTGGACGGTGGCAGGAACGGCGACGGTATCCATGCCTGCGGACATGAATTGGAGAAGAGCCATCTAATCATCACATCAATTGTGCTGTGGTAGATAAGTAAGTCCAAGGGAGATACCTGGGCGGTAGCATCCTGGCAAGCCACTCGCTGTGCAACACTCAATATTGGAAATAGAATATCAATCAAACAATGTACTCACGTCCGGACGGAGCTTGAGGTAGCTGACACCGCGCTCGATGTCCTGATAATGAGCGTTGTCGAGATGTCCATAGAGAACCTTCTCCGACAAAGTCAGAGGTCGATTCAGCCTGAGCGTGATCGGAGAAAAAAGATCTTTAGCATAAAAGAAACAATCCGATCCACGTCTACCTTACCTGCCCCGGACAATGGCGAGATTGTCCTCAATGCGCTGATAGTTGATGAAGGCGCCCTTCTCGTGCAAGGACATGGGCACTTTTGTATCGCCGATGCGCGGTGCAGCGGTGGCCATACCTGCGGCCAGGCGCTGCAGCGCACGCACTGCGCTTGCGGTCCTGTTTGAGAGGTTAAACATCGTCCTCAACGACGACGACGGGGCAGTAGAGGATGAAGGTGGATGGAGACTTCCGGACCCGGGATCGAACAAATTTATCCTTTTATTGCACGTGAATCAATCGGTGCATCGGATCAGCATCCAGCCAATCAGAGTCGCGGTTTTATGCCGCAGGGCTTACCTAAGGTCCCGCTCGGCCTGAATTGGGTCATTGTGCTTCCGTTGTGTGCCGGTCCAGCCCAACGTCGACGCTCCTCATCCTTGCGCCCCAGCTCCCCGCAGGACAAATCGGCACAAGGGCCACATTGCACCTTGACATCGAGATATCTTACCTGTTTTTTTATCTGCTATTCAAGACTTTATCACAGGACAACAAGACAAAGAGCGAGCTCGGGACGGCAATTAAATACCCGGAGCAGGTTTGTGTGCGACACCATACATACATACATATAAGTAGCCCTATGCAAGTTTGTTCCAGAGACATTCAATCATCCAACGAGTGACCGTGTCTCCTTCATCAGCGTGTTGATATCTTCAACGAGTGATTCGCCGACCACCGCTTTCTCTACTTTTCGTGTCAATAGAGCTTGTGCTCTCTTCTCCGCGCTCTCGCCGTTCTCATAGTAAATAGCTATGCATTTGCCTCGTGAACATTTATGTATGCTAGCCGAAGAACTTGAAACTCACAAATCAATGCCTCTTCCTCCGGTGTTTGAGTTGGAGTGTGTAGTGCATCCACCGTAGCCAGGTACGACGACCGTTCTTTCACTACACAAAAAATGATGAATTTCTGGAGATCATCCAAGAGAGCACTAACCTCTCTGCAACAACCCTTCGACCGCAACCATGACTACGTTAGGTTCCTGAAGAATTCATGATCAGCCAATGGATGAAGGTCAATTCATGTCACTCTCGACCTGCTGCGTCCTGATCTTACACGTCCTGCCGACTTCCTCGATCAAGGTCCGTTTTCTTTCCCTCCGTTGTTCCCTCTCAGAAGCAGACAAGCGTAGCCGGAGGACGTCTATATATCCTCTCACATTAGGAGTGTCTTCAAGGATAGACGAACGCAGGATGTGTGAAGTTTGCTCAAGGAATAGGGATATCTAGATGTTGATTTGTCAAAAATGTCACTGGTGATGATCTAGCAAGAAACATACTGAAGCGATCAGGTGTTCGCACAGGAATCCGAGGGCGATTGCCTTGTCGGATAGTTTTTGCAGGTCTTGTCTCCTTAATCCCTAACCAGACATGGAAACATAGCATAAGAATAAAGAAACACGATTCGGGCTGTACGCACATTGATTCTTTCCTTGTTCGATAGATCTTCATTTGTTATACAAGGCAGCGTTGACAGAACAGTATCATGATATCCCATCTTCCTCTGTGCCTTCACACGTGCGATCTTGCAACATCTCTCTCTGCAGAAAAATAAAAGAGGGGCGAGATATCTCAGCAAATTAGTCAATAGTGAAGTGAAAGCACACGCACAATGCGTCTTCAAGGTAATTGGCTTGCACTTTCTTCGACAGACGGAGACGTAGGCGGGAAGTGAGCAATGAACTCGGTTCATGCTCTGTTTCCTTGATTCGACAGAGTCGGGTGTGATAGGCGTGCAAATTCTATGTGGTCAAGAGCTCGTTAGGTCGTCTGAATATACAATAGTACCATGACGACTTACGGTTGTGACTTCACGTGTGTATGAGAAATTCTGCCATCGGATGACGTTGACGGAAGAGACAAGGTCCGAGTGCTACAACGATAGACGGAATGTGCTGACATATGTGGTAACGATGGAATACAAAGATGAGTACCTCGATCATGGATGGGGTCTCTATAGGGATATTCCTGTGCTGATTATCAGTCGCAAATCTCAAGAAACAACATGTTCCTGTCTGTGATGGTGGTAGAGATGTTACCTGAGTGTATTCATCATTTTTATTAATTCTTGAAACCGACTGATGCGTACCCGCTCCCGCCCCTCCAAGACGGATAGGAGAAGGGCGGTCCGACGCTTCTTCTGAAGGATCTGTTTGAGATCTTCAACATGTAACTCTGGAATAGCTTGTGAAGATTTCATACGCCAAAAGGATGGAAGGACATACGAGCTTGCTCCAGATCGGCCTGCCTCTTTTGTAACTGTTCATTCAGCATAGTTGCTTCCCGTTGGGCATTGGTGAACTCGGCCATTGATCGTCGAGCGGGGTTGGTATCGGGTATCCCTGCGGATAATCTTGAGTGTGACTCCCGGATCCTAAGAGTGGTCCAGTTTTACCTCAGTTGAACGGGCTCGGGAGATTCGGAGAGCAACAGGAAACTAACTGCTGAATCAAATGCCGGTCTTTGGCCACTTCCCTTCGACCTTTAATCTGAGTACTCATGAAGAGGAGAAGCTCTCCGAACGGCCCGCGGTATAATCGATTGAAGTCATCAGAAGAAATAGCAGGTGCTCCAAGAGTGAGTAGAGCGCTGTTGACCTGTGATGCATCTTTTCTTTTATGTTCAGTTCTTTGAGCATCTGAAGAAATATGCTGAGGAATCCGCGACGGCTGAAGCTGGCTCATGGAGGGAGACAAGGTCGATAGACGCGCGTCGCATACTTTGTCTGTCACATGCTGCACTTTCTCGATCACACATGTTGTCGGAGTCCGGACATCATTCCGACGCGTATACTTGACTCGACTCACTTTCAGGAGGCTTCACTGAGTCACCTTGGATTCACCCCGAGACTGTTGCCACTGACTAAAATAAATACATCTCCTGATCAATTAAAACCATTCACATACACTGATGGGCTAGCGCTGATCTTCCACCGTCTCTTTTTCCTCGATGATACTTTTTATTCCCGCTGGCGGCTGCTCGCCAAAATCGTTGGCTTCCAGTTGCTTCTACATTTCTTAGCATTAATGAACCACACGCTTCTTTGTATATTGGGCTCTGTACGAGTCAGATCAGCCTTGTACCTCCATCTGTCCATCATCAAGAAGTCATTGAAAGCTTTCGATGGTATCCTCTTGTACAGCCCAGTTGTTGACCCGCTGAAACTCGAAGTTGCTTTTGACGGAACGTTACAATCCACTCCGACTGTTTGTCGTTTGCTGCCAGCAGAGGAGACCGACGCCTTGTATTTGGCTATGTCAGGGACAGGAGAACAAGGTTGCCTTCTGGCAACCCGCTCCCCGACGGTTTAGGTGTGACGTCGTGCTGCTGTTCATACTGAAGCATGCAGCCCATATAATACCGACTGACAAGGGGGATACATCGGTCCATACAACCCCCGAGGTCTGCAAGACCGAAATGACGGTACTGTACCCCTCCGAATCCGGTCCTGTCTTCCACTTCCCGAACACCCTAGGACCATACATCGGTGCCGTTGTCGTATGTGTCTTCTTTTTCCAGTGTCATTCTATTTTTCTGATTTATATTTCCCACACCTGCCTAGTTTGAACTATTCTTGTACGGTGCGGTCGTCAAAGGCCGAGCACATCGCATTTTGTATTGCTTATGGAAATACGTCATTTAGGTATCTATGTCGTCTCTTTCTTTTCCTACGCGGCAATTCTCCTGCACAAGAGACGTGTCCATTGGTTTCCCCTCATTTCAGCAGTTACAATGTTTGGAATTGCTTCGGCTGATGTTGGGTATACCTTGCACTTGCTCTTCAGAAAAGTGCTGGTTCAAGGACTCGAGTATGAGGAACTTCGGCCAAAGTATATTATGTACGTTGTAAACAGGTATGTTTATGTTCTTCATTTTGCGAAAAGTATTGATCTCGATGTTGGCGAAGCGTGATCGCCGACATACTCTTAGTAAGTGCGTCAACCGTGATGAAAGACATCACCTGATTCCAGACATAGCTTTACAAGTTTTACCTCATATGGAACTCGAACAAATGGGTGCTCGTTGGCCCAGGGTTTCTCTTGATCGCAGCTACTGGTACGCAAAGTGACGATACGTCTATATATATTATTGAAACGATGCTCAAGGGTGTGGCTTTGTGTTTGAGGGGACAACTGCCCCTCTCTCCCAATTCTCGTGGATCAACGTTAGCATGACGGTCATTTTGAATGTCGCAGTCACTAGCTTAACCGGTGGGTCTGTTGGATTTTGATCGGGCGAAATCCTCAAACAGAAGAAACAGCCGGACGGATTTTATATGTCGGGACATATGCGCGTACCATGCTGGGGACGAGGATGCCTTTCGCACTCGCGATGTGCGCGGCGGTGATGTATGTAATTGTTTTTAGCAGAATACTAGGAATTATGTATCTAACACTGTTTTTTTTTTCTTAGGATTGAATCAGGAACACTGTATGCCCTCTATATATTGTTGGACCTCGCCTTCAGGACGAATCCCAACGTGAACGTGCGTGTTCTTCATGTTTCTGACAATCGCTTTTCTCTTTCTCATCTTGCTGTCAGATCATCCTAGATGGCGGTCTTATCCAAATTGTGGTAAGTTAATGACAGGCTTGCTAACGATGGATTTGAACGCAATACTAGGGTATCATGCCGACCCTTATTCTCGTCCAAATTTCTCTGGGCCGTGCTTCAACCATCGGGACTCCGTCTTATGCGCTACCGGAGGTTACAGGGTCCTCTTATTGGAGCGAAGAGAGTCGCAGAACGCTTGCATTCCCCACTGACATTCCTCTCAGCGACTCGACGACAAGGTTCTCGGAGGGAGCTCCAGCCAGCTAAGCACTCACAACAAGTATTTATGTTTTTTTCTTCCGTTTTAGTCTTTCCTACCTCTTTCTTTCGTCATTCTTTCCCGGATATCCCTCAACCAAATTCTTATTTCTCGCTGAAATGTACCAATAGAAGTATGATCTCATTTATTTGCATACTCTCTACCTTCTCCTTGTATTTTTTACTCCTGATATCCATCAAACCTATTCGTTATATTTATTTGCGATTACTACACATCACCCTACCACCTTTTGTGCCAAGATCTGTCCATCGTAACTTTCAGACAATTCCTAGAAAATGATATCCAAGTAACCTGTTTAGGTTGAATCACTCTTGATAGAGGCTAATGGATCCTAACATTTCAGAACCCTCCACCATAGAACGGCCAGTCGATATTGTCATGATCCACGTTGGCTGACTATGCTCGAAAAAGGTTCGCATGAAGATACCGAGGTGCTCTTATTCATATGTTCTAATTTACATATATAATATGTAATGCTGATAGTCTATCGGCATGAAGCTTTGGGGATTGACTAGCAATGATAGTCGGTTGTACTGCTTCAGACACAGAAATCCGGAGGACATAATGAGGATATGATATCAACCCTGTGCATAATCTCTTTGGAATTATACTATACAGGTTTGAAGATTGACCCTTTCAGGGGGGTGATAAGACTTACAGAAGGTGTTGGAATTCGAAGAAATATGTGGGATGTACTGGAGGTTCTCCAGAAAAACCTACATTTGAATGGAAATTTTTAATTGACAGAACGACGGGCTTTCCAGGCGACGAGTCCTTATTGGCCGGTTGCCCTTACACAAAGCGGAGTATTGACGGGTATCGAAAAAATATCTTATGGGGATACAGGCGGGATACCCTTTGCAGCGATGTCGGCTACAAATATTTTGGTTTCAGCCAGAATGACGAGCCTCCCATCAGCCGCAAACACCATGTTGGCCGAGGTCATCCCCAAGAAGAATTTGCCGAGTAAAGTGCCTTCATCGTTCCAAACCTGGCTTCAACATCAGCAGAAAGAATCGAAGACTCAACGGACCAAACTTGTACGCCATCCCCACATCCGGAGTACACGTTCCCCTCAGTATCAACCTGAATGCCGTCAGGTATGCCAGCATCAACATAGGTAAAAACGCGGCGGTTCCTGAACATGTTTGTGCGCGGATCCACGTCAAAAGCGTATCTGGCGAGGATGGAGATCAGAACGATACAGTATCAGATACTGTGTATGTATATCCGACTCGGGTGTCGACAGATCATGGATCAAGTCTATTGGTCATGGTGAACGGGAGGCTGGTGTCCCGATCGACTTACATAGTGGCGGGATCAGTTTGATCGTTGCCCAGAAATCCACCCAAGGCTCCAGTATCCGCGCTATGGTTAATGTCGTCATGATGCTCACATATTTGATATGTAATACTTACATGTACGCAGTGTTGCCGTCGGCAGTAAAAGCGATACCATTACATTTGTCGAAGTCGGTTGCCACCACCTGTACTGTCCCAGTGCCCGGATCAAATTGGTACACTTGGTTAGGGAGCATGGGATCTGGGCGGAAATGACTGAGGAAACCATATCTGTTCGTGTGGAAGCACGTCAGAGATGAATACACATGCGTATTTGAGAACGCAAAGTGACTTAGACAAGAACGGAAGTACTGACGCGACATCGGTGAAAAATAATTTCCCATTTGGGTGCACTGTGATATCATTCAAAGAATTGAACTGTCGCCCAAAGAAGTTATCTAAGAGGATGGTGACGTTATTTGGAGCTTTCGGGTTCACGAGAGCAATTGAAGGTGGTAGAGACCCGCGTCCAAAAGTGACGAGCAAGAGAGACGAGTTGTATGGTCCTGTTCCTCCGTTTGTCATTTGAATAGTCTCAGGAAGATTGAGCTATATGGGATGTCAAGTTCAAGACAGTGGTACTGAACAGTGCTAACTTGTTAATCTGCCGAGGACTTACGAATGTAATAGGGACGTTGACGACGCCGCTATTATCGGCGACTAACGCAGTGTCGACATCCGTCAGGTTGATTTTCCCTACAATGTTATTATGATCCAAGTCACTCGTTCCCAGTGGGTCACCAGGGTAGCTGGCGAAGAACACTTCATTTGTGTCGGGCACATAGACGGGAGCCTCGTGCGCGAAGGCGAACGTAGAGTTGGACGCGACCTCCCGAATCGAAGGATATGGCCCAAGAATTGTAAGGAAAGCAGGGTCAAATATTTGGAAGAAAGGAGGTGCTGTTGAAGTCGGATTGAAGAGTGTGTCGAAGGACGACTCGCGGAACGGTATGTTGGAATTACTAATCACGGTGAACGATTTGGGATCTATGAACTGTTGCAGAAAAGGTCTGACAGGAGCTGTGTCTAGTCAAGAAAGGTGACGTACAACTGAGTTGCTTGGGATGTCGAGACGAGTATTTCCGAAAGCATAGGATAAAGCGACCCAATAGGCCACTACCACAAGAGTAGACGTACAACTTAAGAGGTTCGCGTTCTTTTTCTTCAACGGCGTAGAACTCATTTTCGGCCGATCTGTGCATGCAGTTTGAAGACTAGGGTTTTTATAGCTTTCACTGTCATCACCAGCTGAGTCCACGTCTTAGGTATGACATTATTTATTGTTATTTATTCAACTCTTTACTCTTTACTCTTTACTCGACTTGGACCTTATTTAATTGTTATTTATTCAACTCTTTACTCTATGCCTAGGATGGTGCCACCTGCTCCTGCTCCTATGTACAGGAGAAACAACAATATGCTGAGACCAGTCAATCAGCCTATTGTAGCCATTCCTGAAACTGTTTTGCCTGAAGGATGGGATGCTCCATTAGAAAACCCTATGCCTAGAATGGTACCACCTCTACCTGCTCTGCCACATAGAGCTCCTTTGCCAAATCATAGGGCTATAATCATGCCACCTCCACTTGCTCCTGAGCAAGCACTAGCAGCATTAGAAGGGCAACAAAGGCTCAGACATATTGCTATAGCTGAAGAGCAACAGAGGCAGCAAGAACATGCATTAGCAGTATTGGAACAGCAACAAAGGCTCAGACATATTGCTATAGCTGAAGAGCAGCAGAGGCAACAGGAACAACAAAGGCAACAACAGGCATTGGCTACTTTGCATCAGGAAAGAAGACAGGAATTCAGACTAGAGGTGAGGCAAATACAAGTTGAAAAATGCTACTTTAACTAACAAAGTTTAATAGCATGTAGATCTCAATCCTGAAGATAGGCCTTTAGATGAAGCTAGAGCTCAAGGGATCTTACAAGGCTGGGAACAGCAACGTTGAGCTGATCTGGAAGAGGACTTCAATGATTTGAATCCTCAAAATGACATCCCTCCTGAAGAGGAGCTGGAATATGTTGATGCACCACCTTTGGGTCAAAATGTGGAAAATGCTT